>JAPWLS010001596.1:0-54521 GCA_028551675.1 Tineola bisselliella
ATTTATGTTTCAATTTCCCTTCAAACTAAATCTTGTATTTAGATTCAACTGACTCATCTTACGATATCTATGAGGCTATGATTGACGAGTTTCTTGTGGTCCTCTCGTCATACGCCTTTCTGAAACCATTGTAGAGTCTAACAATGAGCAAGCGCACACCTTTACTGCCTATGCTAATATACCATTTTCATTTCATTTCGTATGGTACACAAAGATTCGCTTTATACATTACTAAAATAGTATTTTTTTTTCTTCAGTTTTGACTTAGAAACTAACGTATCGAATATAACACGTTTCCTTTTCTTACGTCGTTCAAATATGAAGCATAAGTAAACTCCAACTGCGTGTATGTTTACAAACCGCTTCTCGAAACTTCTTCGCTGTTGACTTTGGCTGCGAAAGATTTATTATGCTTGTTCCATTTACTAATTACCACGCGCACTTGATCGAACGTTAATTCTGTTTATTAGTACGAAAATAGTCGATTTTGTGTTTACAAAATATACCCGCTTTTCACACTTTTTCTCATTTTCACACTTACATTAAACTACATTTTTAATTCTTATTCAAGTTCATTTTTTTAATAAATATTTTGCGTAAAATACAAGCTGAGATTTGAGCAAGTCCAGAAATCGGAACTAATAGTAATCAAATATATTTAAACTTGTATATTATTTTAATGCGATGGTTCCTTTGTTCACAGTTCAAATCAACTCATCGAGCTGCCTCGTGAAATATGCCTGATGCCACTTCAAGTACTCCTTGTGTCCGACAATGCCTTGACTAGTTTGCCCAAAGAAATTGGTAAGATGAGCTCGCTGGCCGAGCTTGACGCGTCAGTGAATAGGCTGACACAGGTACCCATGACGTTGACTTTTGACGACTGCGCGGGCTTGCGTGCACTCGATCTTAGCAAAAACCAATTGGGATTGTTGCCGTTGCGTAAGTGTATCTTTTAAATATTTATTGTTGACTTTTGACAAATTATTACAAACTGCCTCTCCGTCAAATTTCTAGTTTGTAGCAAAAAAAATTATACAAAAAAAAATTATAAAATAAAAATAAATGTATCGAAAATGAGGATGGTTATGTTGAAGTAACGATTGGCAGTCACAGACATAGCTCCTAGAGCTAGGTTGATGGGGCCACGTAACATTAAGCGCTGTATAGTACGCCCACCAAAACAAGGCGCAGAAGAGGTTGCAGGGAACCGCTGCTAATGGTAGCTCTAGCGGTTAATAAGGGAAGCCAAGTCTATATCTACAGTGATAGGCTTACAACTGGAATGATGATGATTATTGGATATATTAATTAATTGATTAACAAAAAATCTATTTTTTAAGGTATGTATGCGAGGACGAGTCCACATTTTCAAATACTTAGAGAACATGGCGAATCGTGATACCCTGTCTCATAAACGCGTCGAAGATACCCGAAGGTCCACGAAACATACTTCGTATATGGCTACCACGCCGACGCAAGCTGTTAATCATCAGATAATGTCTGGAAACGCTACTATTGACTGTTTGAGGCATCGACCTAGGCAGGTTGTCGATAGTGGTTACAGCACTGATGGCGTTGATAAACGATGGTGTAACGATGGTTGGTCTCTGTTTTATTTTAGTAAATGTACAGTATAGAATTGGATATAACAAAATATAAAAACCAAATTTCAACAATATATACACTTTCAGAAATAGTAAATTATTTTTAATAATAAACTGCTTAGAGGCGTGTGATTTCTAAGTAAAAATATTTACAGCTGCTGGCGAAGCTGGTGGGGGTGGATCTGGCAGGTCGACTCCTTCCACTCCGTCTACTCTGTCTCCCGGTACAGCGTTATCCAGAGCTCACTCGGTCTCATCTGATTCTCCGTTAGTGCCACTACTATCCGGGTAAGTTTACAATACAATCGTTTTAGGCGAACTAATATTATACCTGAAAAATTGCTTAACATAATGACAAAGGCAAATTGTTTAAAAAAATCGCAAATATTTGGTAATAGAGGTAGTGAATTGCTAATTAAATATCTCTGTCTAACACGTGTTAAGTGCCATAAGTGAAAAGAAGAAGGATTGTATAAAATTGAAATTTTGTCCTCGTCATTATTTTGAGTCCATTCATTGGTCGTATCAGTGAATTATAGTATATGTAGAATGAGTTAATGGGAATAATTTTAAATAGTTTTTGTACAATATTTACCTTATTAATTATTATTATTATAGATTATTGGTAAACATGGTTTAACTATTTTAAGATAAAAAATAAATGCGATACTAAGTCGTACAGTTTTTTAAATTAGTTACAAACTTACACACGACTATTTTCAAATGGATACAGTTTTTGTGGGTATATAAGCGATAGAAAGAGAAACGATGTATCGTGAATGGCAAAGGAGATATTTGCATCTCTTTCACACATGCCTCAACTTCAACAATTGAACGCAGGCGACACGATAAGAATATTAGTTATCCCTTTCTATTGATTGTTTCTTCCAGTCCGAAGTCCAATCTGTATCCATTTGAAGATTGTCGACTGTACATTAGAAAGCAATGCAGAGCAACTAGGAGTATTTTTTATTACGTATAACTTATGTAGATATACTTATATATATAGTTATATACAGCTTTTTTAGTAGATCTTTGTATAATATATTTCTTTCATATTATTTTCGCTTTGGCCGCTCCAGAGGTAAAAAAATTGTTATGCTTTATTTATTACCCTATTTTCATTGTATCATTGTCCTCGCTTTACTTTTTTTTTTTAAATCTGTATAAAGTGGTATTTTTCTATTTTGCATTCGATGTTCAAAGTGTAAATAGGATCCATTCGTTGTCAATTGTTAAATTTTGAGCAATTTTAAATTTCGAACTTGAAAATAATTGTATGTATATCCGTTGAACAGAAAAATAGTGTTGTGGTTGTCTATGGTTTATAATCGTAATATATATCGTCTTAAAAGGCAAAAATTTTCAACAGTGGGTCCTGTTTATAAAATTTGTGATTAATTTTTTAGTTTTGTATTAAAACCCCCTATTGTCCCTTTCAGCCTCCGAATATCACCCGAAGGAAGCATGTCGAACGGAGATGATAAAAATAAAGTTATCCACCAACAAACTTACAGGTACATCCCTACATTCTGCACAACACTACACGCACACGCATTATTGCACTGTTTTCTTACTTGTGTTGTATTAATGGTGAAAATTTGGAGTTTTGATGATGATCAAAAATAATAAATATTTTTATCACTTTTTTGTTCAATTATAAACCGAGAAATTTGTGTAAAGAAAATATTACACGAATTGTAGAGCTATTGATGTGGTTCCTAATTATTTATATAAAGTAACCCTATTTTAAAAGAATTTCAATATGTATAAAATATTTGGAAATAGCTAAATTTAACCGGTTTTTTAGATTGCCAACGTTGGCTTTATATGACTCGATTGTTCTGAAAAGCGTTCTATTAAGAAAAAAAATCTCGGTATTATTTTATTTTATAAATTACCAAATTGTATATCTAATTCAAAACTCGAACATTTTTACCATCTACGAAAATAATCAAATATATTAACAAAAGACAATAAATTTTCAGACAATACAAAGAAGCCTTAAGACAACAGCGACATCAAGATGTATACCGATCCCGAGCCGACCAGTCCTCCCCTGACCTCGACTCGTCCCCACAAAACCAAAGCCCGGTACATCTCCAAAGAACAGAATCCCCAGTCGCCAACGGTTACTCCAGTAGTGCATATAACAAATCTCCAATAAGCCATGTGCCAAATTCACCCTTATTATCTTCCACGCCGAGACGATTCAATCAGAATGGAAACAGTGAGGTTAAGGACGAGCCAAAGAGACCGGTTCAAAAAGTCGTACCGTCACGAAATAAAACGTACGGTGTGAGCAATGGAAACGATTGTCGTTTGAATGGTGATAACGATTTGTATATAAAACCGTCTTCGCCAATGAGATCGCCGACGACTACACTGTCGTATAACAGCCTCAGTGGTAGATTAAGAAATGTGAACGGTGACAAGTTTGTGAAGAACGCGACGCCCAAATCGAGCGTTAGTAAAGTATGGAACAAGGACGTGGGCGGTGATACACTCAGTTTCACAATGAAGCGGGAGTTTGATAAGCAGAAGGAGGAATTGGATTTATTGCAACAGTTGAGGACGGTAATTATAATAGTACATATTATATTACACCCAGCTCCGAAACAAATGAATGCTTTTTTCTTTTTTTTTTTTGACAGAACTAACTTGTACACTTAAAAGTTCCATATTCCATATTTTTAATATCTACATTTGAAACCTAAATTTGTATTATTATTTTTGTTAATAATAATAATCTTTATTTAGCCTAAAATACAAAATCATGTTCTATTAACAGAACTAGACCTATTTCTGTGGATAGTGTCGAGTACATTAATAAAAATTAATTTATACAATGTTAATGATTAATATTTGTATTTTCACTAGAAAAGTTAATAGTAGCTCGCTCATTTCATGGAGCAAGGTATTGAATATTTATGTTACAAATAAGTGCAGATTTCAGCAAAATTCGTAAGTTAAATTTGTAAAAAAAAAGGCGTAAGGTAAATTTTGGGTTAGGTTATAATATCAGTTTTTCTCACTTCCTGAATAGTTATCTAGACTTGTTAATGAGATACTATAATAAATAATATAATATATGGTTTTAGACAATCGAATGTCGTCTCAAAATGAGTCTACCGTCGGAGTTAGCACCAGTATTAAGCGATGGTGTGGTGTTGTGTCATTTGGCCAATCACGTTCGTCCTCGCGCGGTCGCTTCTGTCCATGTACCTTCACCGGCGCAGGTAATTTATTTGACAATTAAATAGACAAATCTAATCTTCTTGTCTCTTGTAATGTATTAATGGTTTTATTTTTCAGCCGAAATTAACAATGGCGAGATGTCGCAGAAACGTCGATAACTTTCTGGAAGCCTGTCGAAAAATCGGTGTCGAAGAGGTGAGTTATATTTACCTAATATTTATTTACATTTTAATATGATTTTGCGGTTTTATTTTTCGTTTGACTTAAAAACTATTTTACAAAATAAACGCGTGAATTTTCGCTTAACCATATTAAATTGCAGGGGTCAATGTTTTTAAGAGATTTAATGAGTGTGGTGGCGTGTGTTGCAGGAGCTCATCTGTTCGGCCGAAGATATACTGTGCCATCACCCCGACTGTGACGACAGAGAGCGCCGTACGCTTCCGCTCGCAGTCACTCTCGGCGCCCTGCTACGTCACACACCACACTCAGCTAACATTGACCCGCACGATTGCTACCAAGCAAACAGATACAGCGACGAGAGGCTCATTAGTAATTTTAACTACGATCCCGAATATGAGAACAATAATGGGGAGTATAGCCCGGTTTATGGGACGAACGATTTTGTTCGTAGCCGCGTGTTGTCGCTGCAAAATAAAGTTCAATTTGTTACGCCGTTTTATAAGAACGATGGCGTATTGAAGAGTGCTTCCATGGAGATTTATGATACGGATGTTGTCGATGGCTTCGAGGAGATGGAGAACAGTCCGAGGTATGATAGGAGTAGAATGAATTTGCCGATTGAAAATAACTTGAATGAGCTGCAAGCTGCTCCTGCGCATGCAGCGGAAATTGATGATGAGCATCGGCGCAAGGTCACGGCTCTATGTCTCGGCGCATTCTTTCTTTCAGTTGTCATATTGTTTTATTTTCCATTGTAAATGCATTTCTATTGTTGGCATTTAGTTTCAAAATAATTATTAAAAATAAAGTAAATTACACTATTGGATAAAAAGTCGCGTGCTGACTAGATTAGTACTAATAAAATAATGTGAGACTTTTATAAACGATTGCTGACTAAGCACTTTAAGAATTCAGATTAAGCTCGCGTAAGTATGGTGAAACAAAACATTTTTTCTAATGAATTTTGAAACTAAATGACTATGTGATCTGATTTCACACAGTGAATCTATATTTTTACGCATAAAAGTACCTATTTAAACATGTATTTTACGAGAATATATAAAAAAAATATTAATTTTAAATTTCTTGTAAATTATAATGAAATATAATTAGGTATAAGATTGTATATTACACCCGTAATTGAATGTTAGTATGCAAATGTGAACCGTGCAAAATTTGAATGGTTTAACTGCATAATAGTGTTCAAATATAGGCTGTTGTTTACATATTGGTAGCTTTTTTTGTAGTCATAGTTAAGTGTGCATGCACCCTAATGAGAAAAATTGCCTTAACATTTCGTCAGTGGAACTGTCACGAAAATCGAGTTTTGAAATTCGAATAAAAGGAATTGGAATCTTCGAAATTTGAATCCTTTATACGTGTTTATAAAAAAAAGAGATCTTAAAATCGATTTTTTTTTATTCGAAAATATTTTCTTTTTACGTTGGATTTGGAGAAGTTTTCATTAGTATTTATGCAAATGAAGTACTTAATTTTAAAACAGTTAATTTATTTTATAGTATTATTCTAATGAATTTCAAAGTATTGCTTTATGAATTTATTTATAATTGTAGTTATTTCTTGCCTGTGCTTTTGGATGTACTTAGAAAAAAAAACTTTAGGGATCAAAATTGGAACAAATTCATTCCCATATTGAATTTAAATTTAGAACTGATTTTTAATTAGGGTTAAGTTTTTTTTAATTAAATTTTTACAATTAATTCGATTTTTGAAAAGTATTTCATAGATCTCCATTATTATAATAATATTTACTTTTTCTTCTAAAAGACAATGTATTTTGATATATTTAAAAGTACTTAATATAATGCATTTATTCTTCGATTTACCAAAGCAATAATATGCTTTCTTGCCATCTTTTTGGAAGTACTGCAAATAAATGTCAGTGGTCATCTAGGTTTTAGGTTAACTTCTAAACTAACACAAAACTTTTTCTCAGTCTGTCACATATCTTTTTTACCGTCTTACCTGGAAACACCTGGGTGATTTAATAACCATTAGCCTGATCAGGCTTTCCACAAATTTTGAGTTTTGATTTTGCTGATGGTCGCTTATACTATGAAATAAACTTATGTTTTATTGTTGTTTTGGTACAATTGAAGTATTTATAACGTATATTGTTAATTTCTTATATAATAAGAGTAATTATTGCCTTAATTGTCATATCGTTTATTAAAAACTATCAATAATAATAATTGCATTAAATTTAGTGATCGATTGAGACTGTAATATTTGGAGGCTTTTGTTTGTTGAGTGAAAATTTTAATATTCACTTAATAATTTTGATTATCGCTTGTTATTGAATCGAGCATTTTAATTCCAGATGTTCTATTTATTCGTTTGTTTCTGAGTTTTAGAGAAGTTTGTAAGCATTTTGTTTAATCGGTTTTAGATTTTATTTAAGAGTGGGTGAAAGACCTGATTGCGTTTCGGAATCCTGAAACCTGACCAGTCCAATTCCATTTCAAACTACCATAGTAAAGGTGATTGAAGTCTAGAAATTTGTCTATGCTTAACACTATGGTCGTTATTATAGTCAAATAAAAGCGATAATCCGAATTAATTGGTGAAGTGCGTAAAAAAATTCATGTCTACTTTATGCCATGTTCGCATGTATAAAAATACATGATTATTTATAGCCTCATGAATGGTATTATGCAATATAGTATTTGCATTCCAAAGAAAATGTACATTTTTAAAGACTGTCCTCATATTTTTTTTGTTTGTTTTGTTATTGGTTTTGAAAAGCTTTTACTTTATATTTCGTGTTATTAAGTAACAACGGTTTTTATTATTATTATTTACGGGTTTTATTGAGGTTTTTTTTGTCATAAATTTAGACTTAATTGGAAGCCAATTTAGTTTTAGATGTTCCATTAGTGTTGGATGTGTTCTTTTTTTAAATATATTTAATATTTATTTGTGATTTGATATTGCGTTCTACAGTACAATTTTATTTCCAAATATCTTTTAAATAGTTTTTTTTTTACTTTTAAGTAATTTTTAAGGTTATTTTCCTCTGTTTATGGATTTCACCGTGTTTGTTACACGATTTAATGTTAAAACAAGACTGCATGCTGTCTGTGCGAGTCCACGTGACCCAGCCAATCAAAGAAAAGCAGCGTTTTCCCATTTTTGTTTTGTTATTCTGTAATGTAATGTTTGTAAAGAAAATTGATTAATTCCAAACAAAAAGTCTGATGTTTATACATATATACATATATTTTACCGTTCCATAATACATTAAGATTTTTAATTTAAGCTTTAAAATGCTAGTACAATGTTGAAGAGTTATAATATATTAACAATAATAATAATAATATATATTTATAATATAATGCAGAGGATGTTTCGTGAACTGATGGAAAGTGGCTGATAGTCTGAAATTCTAATCACGAACTGCATTCAAATAATTATATTTTTTTCATACAATAATTACCCATGAATTTTATTCTTTTTTTTTTGTATTTTACCTATTTACAGTTTTTTTTTAATTACTGGTGTTATATCGCCGGTCCTATTAACATGGTAGGGTAGGATTTACAAAATCGCAATTTTTCAGGAGAGCGATTTATGAAAGTTGTTATTGTGCATAGTTTGTTTGTTGTATAGAGTATCTCATTATTTTTTAATTTTTTTCATAAAATGGAGAAATATATTTTGAAGCTATCATCATCATCATCTATCACTTCATTCACATTCTATCACACTGCTGGACTTAGGCCTTCCCCATAGAACGCCAGTGTGATGATTCATAGTATTCTAGCTATTTTACCAAAAAAAAAACAATTATTTTAAATGTTAGTTCCTATGTTAATTGGATCCGGCGATATGTTCTGGGCGTTGTATGTATTCATTATTATTTATTTACTATATATTATTTTATTGTATCTTTTCACTTACCGCCTGTCTTCAGTATTCGTATCCAACCTTTGTGTTTAGTTTTAAGCTTTGTATGTTGTTTATGCTTCGGTGCTTGGGATAGTGTTTGAGTAGAAAACATTTAATATAATATTTAAGTTACATCTTTGAGTATTTTACTTAAATAATTGAGGTCGTTTACAATTCGTGAATGGGTTATATTACCACAATATATGAAAATTTATTTCTTGGTAAGAATGTCTGCGGGTCTGTTAAAATAATACGCTATTATTCGGGAAGAAAATTTATGAAATGTTTTGTATTATTACCGAATAAGCATCTCGTGTAAAACCAATACAAAAACAATTGTGTCTAGAAAAATATAATTTTGAGATATATATCGCGGTTTTAATTATTGGTTATTGCAATCCAGTGTACTGTTTTTTGATATGTATTTTTTATAAAAATGTGCTCTAGCCATTAAAGCCAAAGAAATTAAATTAGTTCGATTAAATCGAAACACTATTTTAAATTGGAGTGTATTGGTTTTACGCGTCAGAGCTTTGGGACTATTTTTTTTTAAATTCACAATTAAAATTTAATTTGTTTTTAACACTAGATTTACCATGGTCATGTATTATACCTGTTTTTAGCAATTTTTATTATATTCATTTTTTCGAAAATCAATATTAAAATTTAAATACGGCAAGAATTTTCTTAAAGAAAATTTATGAAATGTTTTCTCAAAAGGTCAGAAATAACCCTTTGGTAAATCTAGTGTCAGATAAAGTTATTCATTGTATATCGGACATGTGTAAGCATACAAAAGTACTACGTGTATGCTAAGCTATGACAGCCGAGACTGACGTTACTGTAAAATGAAATAAAGTATTTTTGTATTACGTAATCTCTACCACAGATGTATACGGATATCTCCTATATTAATCCCTTCGTTGCCTTTGTACTTAATTTTATTTGAGACTTAATAAATGTTTATTCGCAAATATGAGTTTTATTTAGAAATCCTTCTCTTTTATATCACAACAACAAAACAAAATAAGCTGTAAAGAGTAATGAATTTTGCTAAACTAAATATTTCTTTTTTTCAGAAACTCATATGTTGTGCTGCCGACGTCCTCGAAGGTAAAGGTACGGTACAAGTTGCAATAACAGTGATGGAGTTATTACGCCGGCATAGTGGTGCGCGGGCGTCTCCGTTGCCGCCTCCGCCGCCGACGTCTACGGCCACGGCCTCCTAGCGTTTAACCAAACTGACTTTAGCACCGCTCACTGAATTTCAGCTGTAGTTCAATTTAAGGGGAGAACCGGGTACACTGAAGCCAAAATACAAAACCGTTGTCTCTTGAATTAATGACAACTCGTGGCGCTGTGTTTGGTTTTCGTATTGATACCATAATACAATAGACGGCCTTAGCTTGCTTTTTAGATAGCAGACTAAAGTTGCCTTATAATTAAGTAATGATTGAATTACCGGCCTTTAAGCTTTACATTCGGTCTCCTGTACTTAAATAAGAATAAAGTAATATATATGTTAATGAACCATTGAATATAACTATGACAAGCAGTTAGGATATCGTGATCTCAGAACACATCACAACTTAGTGTATAATAGTTTTAGAACCACCAAATAACGTGCCATGTGCGAAAGCGACAGAATGACTAATTTTGACTCCATAATTAAACCTGTGCCTCTAGTGAAGACTGATTTAAGTGAAAAATAAATTAAATGACAGAAATTGAGCTGTACGCAATTGTATGTTCCAACCTTAGGCCCTAAGTAAATGTCAGGTTTTGTATACGCGAACCTATCGGTCATGCTTTGTACTAGAACACTCCATACAGCTAATTAATGTTTTCAATATTAAAATCGATTTTGATGATTTAGTTCTACCACGCGAAAAGCTTGTCATATGTAGTTTCATAATTTAGTTTAAAAACAAGAAGCACATAAACGTCTCAAAATATTTTTAATACCAAATGAATTGTTATATGGAGTTGAAACTGTTACCGTAGGCATTTTTTAAGATACCATTAATAGGGAGGAGTGGGGTGATTTGCACTACAAGGGCTGAACTGACCAAAATAACAATTGAATTTTGAAAGACGGAATTGAATAATATTTTTCTTAATAATTTACATTTTGTAATGCAAATTACTCCAATGATAATTGTTGTAGCGATATTTTATAAGCGTCGTATATTAAAGAATTTTGCACGGGGCCTTATAATATTGTACTTGTTAATGTTATTATTCGAAAACATTCAGGAATTCAACAGTTTTATCGGCCGGCTGTTTTCATAATATCCCGCCATTTTATGCGCAGCGCGATAATCGATTGTACATGTTAGTTCGGTAGTAACGATTTGGAATACTTTCACTTAGTTAATTACTTATGCTGCACTTTATTTTTGTACATTGTGTAAATTAATAGCTAAAATTTATTAGAAAATGAACACATTTACTGGAAGGCTGTGTTACTTAATTTTTATTTAAAAAAAACTCATACATTTTTTTTTTCAATGATATAATTTTATGTATCAAGTTGCCCCTATCTACCCTAAGAGAAGGAAGAAATAAAACCTTTAGGAGTCAATTTTATATTAGATTTTATACGTCAAATATATTTAGATTGAATTAGAACTAGCATACTTTAGAAAAAATACTTGGTTAATGAAGTACTAGAGAAGACACTACATGCGACGATATTATATTTCCGTTAGTGCTCTTTATGATACGAAGTGTTATATTTAAATTGGTTAACTTTATTCAAATTCTTTTATTTACTTATTTACTTCCACACATTACGTATTACTGTATGAGCAAATCACGTGTTCATTTGTTTTCGTACATATTAGTTTTAATAAAGCTTCTCTATTATATTTAGGTCGGTGGTTAAAACTTCAAATTCGTTCGCTATATATTATGGTAATTTACAAAGTATTATCAAAATAACTGTAATGTCAACCGTGCTAAATAACGTGAAATTGTTTTACTATATTATTGATTGTAATCGTTTTGTTATATGCAATGTATACTATACAATTATATTATATTTATATATAAAAAAATCAATGGCACTTTTCGTTGTAATTTTATAACTCAAGAACGGGCTCACCTATCCAAACCAAATGTTTAGGCTTTGTTCGGACTATTTAGTAGATAGTTTATGTGAAGTTTGCACAAAATCGGTTGAGCGGTTCTTCATTTATCACATTTTTTGTAACAAATGAATTCAATAAATGGCGGATTGTGCTGTCAAATTGAAACCATTTTCAGTGTTGACAGTAATTGAAACTTTTTATGTCATTCATGCTGTTTGATGCATGAATTTGATGTTCCAATTATTATTTTTTAATATTTCACTTTATACGTAGCGTAGCACGTACCGGGCCGCTAGTTATATATATACGTAGGTACACATATCTCTCTATACTCGTCTTGTTACCACCGAAGTGATTTATATTGTTATTTTAATACTCATTTTATTAGTTGTCTTGACAATTTACGTAGAATTAAACTTATTTAACTTTATTATTATTATTGTTCCAGTGTAACTGCAATCATTTAATCTATAAAACCATTTTTTTACAGTTCAGTTTGTCGGTAAATAAACGTAATTTTAATCGAAAACCGACCATTAATCGAAAGAATTGAATAACTATATGCTATTTACTATAGGTTTTTTTTTGTTTCATTATTTTAATCAGATGATTCTTTTCTATGTGAATTCATATAACAGCAAAATGTTGAAACGTCGGAGCGAGTTAATAAAAATAAACAAATAATAAGCCGAATAAAATCTTCGAAATTAGTTAAATTATATTCGGAATAATCTAAGAATTGAAAGATCAAATTTGATTTTATATTAGCTCTAGTTTAGTTCCAATTCCTACCACTAGATAGCGTCATCTACTTCTTTAACATCCACGGTTTTGAGCGGATTCTCAAATTGTTTCGTCAAATAAAAACCAACTTAAAAATACTGATTCTGTAATTTATTTATTATTTGAGTGAATTTTAGAAAATGAACTAGATAATAGCTGTTTATTGTGGTACTTTAATATTGGGAATTATATATTTATGTTGTAATGTGATTTAAATTTAATTAATATTTAATAGAATATATCGCCGGGTCTTATTAAGATAGTCTGAATTGACGTTTTGGCAATTTGCGTTTGTTCTTTGTTGAAATATGATTCTCCATCTCATTAATATTTTCTTAACGGTTTCTGATACAACAATGGAGCCTCTACACCAGTGTTTCCCGACCTTTTTTGTCCCATGCCTGCCCATAGTCTTTCTAAAATTCTTATGTCCCCCCTATGTAACCAAACACCCAGTTGATATTTTGGTTTTTTTTTTTTTTTTTTTTTTTTTTTTTTTTATTGATAGCCCAACATGTGACCACACTCCGCCTGATGTTAAGCTAGAGTGCGGTCCAAGAGTGGAATCAACTGTTACTACGGACATATGTCCGCGCGCAACAGTCGACTCCACTATGCCGGCTTGAGGAGACGAATGTGCTCTATCCAAACTGACAGGGCACACTCCTCTCGTTATCCCGGCTACTTCCAAGCTGATCCCGAAACGCGACTAGGTCACTTCACGGGCGTTCCGCTTGAAAGTGGTGGTACTTCCCCAGGACGGCCATCTTCAGTCTGCCTACCACTCTTTGTGTGCCTATATTATTACACTATAGGCATTGAGCGACCAAAGTACATATAACAAAGTTACATTGGTACCGGCTTAATTTTTGAGAGATTCGAACACGGGGTCTCTCGACCGCGAGTCTGCACCCTCAACCACTAGGCCACGGCCGCTTTGGTCGACCGAAATTATACCTAGCAATTATTTACTGCAATTATTTAAGAATTTGCTATTTTCAGTAAATTTGGCATCGAAATCTAGCATTGCATTTAAATGGCCTGAAGTGAAAGGGTTAAACGTGTCAAGTCCACTTTCGAATGGCGTGGCGCCCACGTTGGGAAACACTGCTCTACACAAACAAATTATGCACAATAACAACTTTAAATCGCTCTCCTATCAAGTTGTGATTTTGTAGATCCTGCCATTAGTCCAATCAATGAACTTTTGGTCCTATGTAAAAAAAATTCTAACCCGGACAAAAAAAATATAGTCGTATAGAAAAAGAAAAAAGAATATGAGTATCTGTGTGGAGCAACTCGCGCCAGAATGGCGAACCTAACCCAAAAAATTCTCAAAGTTCAAAAAAACGGTTTTTTTTAAATAAAAAAAAAACAATGTCTCCGATCAGAAAAAGTTAAATTATAAAGTTGTAGATATTAAAAAAACACATCGATTTGTTTTTGTTGAGTTTAATTCGGTGCATAACTTTTCGAGTTATTTAAAAAAAATCATCGAAAATGACCATTTTTTGTTTTTATAATAACTTTTTTAATTTTTGGTTTTTTTTTTTGAAATTCAGCAAAAAGGTAGGTATTTACTAGCCAAATAAGCTCGTTTTTGTAAAGTTAAAAAAAATTAATTTTTTACCGAGATACATCGATTTTTCGAAAAAAAGGTGCCTTCGGAAAATGGCCACTCAAGCCCTAGGGAAGGTCATAGAAAATCGTCAAGGTACGCATTTTCTTTGTGAAGAGTTGTACTTTCATACTATTAAAAAAGGGAATCGATTTTTTAAATTTTTAAGTCCCAAAAATGCCTTTGAAAAATCCCTTTTTTTAAAAAATGACGTTTTTGGGCCATATTTTTTTCATTTTTCGGCTGTGGCTTAAATAGGTTACTCGCATTTTTTCACGAATTTATTTGATTGATTTAGCTGCAGTTAATAATGTTATTAAAACAAAAAAATGAAAAAAATTTGGTCCAAAAACGTCATTTTTTAAAAAAAGGGGATTTTTCAAAGTCATTTTTGGGACTTAAAAATTTAAAAAATCGATTCCCTTTTTTAATAGTATGAAAGAACAACTCTTCACAAAGAAAATGCGTACCTTGACGATTTTCTATGACCTTCCCTAGGGCTTGAGTGGCCATTTTCCGAAGGCACCTTTTTTTCGAAAAATCGATGTATCTCGGTAAAAAATTAATATTTTTTAACTTTACAAAAACGAGCTTTGACTAGTAAATACCTACCTTTCTGCTGAATTTCAAAAAAAAAAAACCAAAAATTAAAAAAGTTATTATAAAAACAAAAAATGGTCATTTTCGATGATTTTTTTTAAATAACTCGAAAAGTTATGCACCGAATTAAACTCAACAAAAACAAATCGATGTATTTTTTTAATATCTACAACTTTATAATTTAACTTTTTCTGATCGGAGACATCGTTTTTTTTTTATTTAAAAAAAACCGTTTTTTTGAACTTTGAGAATTTTTTGGGTTAGGTTCGCCATTCTGGCGCGAGTTGCTCCACACAGATACTCATATTCTTTTTTCTTTTTCTATACGACTGTATTTTTTTTTGTCCGGGTTAGAATTTTTTCCACTTTTTTTGTTCATTGATTGGACTACATGTTAATGGGACCCGACGATATGATCGATAAAGTTTTTTTTGTAGTAATTGTTAATTATTTAATTGTGTTGTGAAAATTAGGCAATGATTTGATATTGTATTGTTTAAATGTAAATATTGTAGATTTCTTTATTGTTCGTCTAGTACAATTCATTTGATGAGTTAGTTATTTTTGTGCTTTTAAGGTCGCTTGCACCAATCCGCAGTTTAGTCTAAATTTAAACTATAGTAATACAGACATTGAAATATTGTCTTACATTAAAAATATATTGGTACAACCGGCCCTAAAAAGTTTACGCACGATTAATTTAGTTAAAATATTAGCAATAATTACTCCAAAGATGGATTCCAGTCTTGTACCAAAAGTAATGAAATATAATGAAATATACGTAATGTAATGTTACCAAATATACAATTTTGTGTATTTCTGTGTATTAGCTATTAACAATTGAATGTTTTTGGGTAAAAAGTAGTAGTCAATTATTTTTATCAAATTCAATTGTTTAATTGACAAATGCGAGATTTAAAAACAAATTCTGTTTCTGTTCTATATTTAAAAATAATTTTTGTTAACTGAAGACTTCATTACTAAATGAAGAGTAGTTTTCTCCAGTATATATAATATTTTACCCAAAAATATAGGTAAGTTGCAAAGAACTGATACAAACTGTAATTGGTTTTAGGATAATAAATAAAATCGCTCGAGTCTTTGTACTGTTCAAAGATTATGTGCCAAAGACTATATTGGTGATTTTTTTTTAAATTAAAATAAATGCACTGGTCTCTTAGGTAGTAAGTTTATGTTGCAATGAATATCCTTTAAGTTGTACCCATGTGTTTATATTGTAGATAACTATAATCATTATACATTTTCGAAAAAAAAAGTTTTTTATTTGTGTTTTTTTTTAAGGTTTTACTAATAAAACTACAATCCGTATAAACTTGGGAAGCCCATGTTGATAACTTCCTAATAACTTTGAGGCACTGTAAATGCCAATTTTATGTTTTACTAAAGCAAAAATAGAATAATATAATGCATTCAGTTGTTCTCTTCTTTGTACAAACTAAATTCCTCAAACGATTTTATTTATAGTTATAATATAATTTGTTTTCTTTTTAATTGTTTTATTTATGAATAATTTGCATTAATTATAGAATAGTTCATCAAGAAAAATAAGTCGGGATAATGAATTCATTTTTAAAGGATAAGCCTATTTATAACGACTCTGGATATGTTCAATTGTACTATGGCCGCCATTAAGTCTGAGAATATAGTAGAAGAGTGAATTTGCATATGACAATCGGTTTGTTTCTTAAATTGTTTATATGCTACTAGTAACTACACCTTACAAATAGCAAGTTGTTTGTTTTTGTGCCCTTTTTTTTGTATTCGATAAGTGTCTGTCTGTAAGTATATATAAATAAATAAACTATATCAATACATAATATTTATTTAGGTTTATACAATAAACAACAACTAGCGTTCGTGACTGATATGAAAGAATGGCAAATTACTTCAGCAACGATTAAAGGGACAACAAAAACCGCCAATATTTCCGCTTACCAGACAAAACCAGCAAATTCCATTCAATAAAAACTAAATTATCTTTCTAAAGCTTTTTTTATAGAAGCAATTGTGCGTTTTAAAGTAATTAATTTGGATAGTATGTAGGGCGGGGCGTAACATAATAGTAGCGCGATGACTAGCGCATTAAAAGACCACGCCTCCGCCTAAATAGAAATCCGCGTCCAATTTTCGGGGTAATCTACACCCCTACTAATAATTAAACGACATAACTAGGTCGTTATTTTTAACCGTCACGATATATTTCATGGTTATTTTTCCTATATTTTAAGTAAATTAATTTTAAATCTTTTAGCTTTTTCTTTTGTTTTTAAGACTATATGACGCAATTGGAAGCGCACCTGTTTGTTATCAAAATCAAAAATCTTTCGCTGTAAGCACTTTTTAGCCTGAATTTATTTATAATTATCATTTGAGAGTCTAAAATCAGTTATACTCTAAAATAGATCGCACACCTCGCTCAATAATAACGAAAGAAAAAATATAAAATTCATCAATAGAAGCGAAAGAAAAACTCCAAAGTACTTAAATGTAAAGTTTTTACATTCTCACGTACAAATCGATGCAACTGACGGTGGCGCCAAAGTTTAACTGCCCATATAAAAGTAGTCAAGTAAAAAAACCTTATGAGCCATTGTCTGTTTAGTTCCACAGCTTTCTATTTACCTTTGGTACGATCATCGCTCTGTTTAGCTGTAATTAATTAAATGGATACAAAAAAAATGTCGGTTCTCGTTCACAAGTCAAACCTTTCTTTTTCCCTATTTTAAAATTATTTATTCTTTGTATTCGTGAACATGACAATGGTCTTTTTTATTAATAAATGAATCAGTATAATTTTTCTTGTAAATGAAGTGGAAAATTGGAATTTTGGCGTCCCCACTATTTTCTTGATTATATGCATCAGTGAGGTTTGATTGATTGAATTTCTTACCTATTCATTCATGAAACATGCCTCTATTCGGGTCGATTATGGTTCGGCTTCGTTGGTCGTTTTCCCGCATCTAGTACAATCCATAGCCTTCATATCTACATATTAAAACTAATTGTTTGCTTACTATGAACATTTCAGAAATTTCTTACTCCCCGCATGCGGTAACTAACGACCAATGTGAACGCGCTAATAGACGATATCAACCGTTACAAATCGGCTTATGTAAATTAACATTCTTGCTGAATGATGATAGAAAATGATTTATCTATATATAAAAAAAATGAATGTTTGTCTGTATGTCCTTTATAGAATCGTCACTGTCATTCCAATGAATTTCATATATTACCGTGACGGTTCATGACATCTCACACTGAACTTTCCTTCAAATTTATTTTAGTTGGTGGCATAGCAACGCGCGCAGGTATTTTACAGCTAGTATTTTATATATTTGATTTGTACATATATTCCCATATAATACAATATAATAACGATTGCCTGTGTGGATAGTAGGTGTTACTCCTCTTGATTCACATTTTAGCTTCAACAATAAAATGACACGAATACACAATAAGCAGCGTTGTCAAGATCACAGCAAGAGCCCAGGACGCGTACTCTGGCGCTTCACTTATAAACGTGTAGTTTGTGTGGGATTATACATCGCACAATTGAATTAGAAGACGTGTTGGCGTTCACTTCGACAATGGAATGCGTGCAGTATGTACTATAATCAATGTAAATATTATTCTTTATTATTATATAGAAGACTATGCGAGTGTTTCTCTAACCTAACAATCACACCAGACTGCCACTTAAAAAAAATTACACATACTTCAATTTCAAGTAGCGACTGATTGATTGAAAAATACTTAAAACAAATAACTTTTTTGTGAACACCAGCCGTCACTTCTATAGTTTATGTGAATTTTAACACATAAGGCCGTAAAAAGTCCTGTCAAATGTCCATAAAATAAGCATTGAGTGGCCTATCCGTCGTGGCGTCGCTGTCAAATCCGTAATTTCGTGAATAATCACGTAAGTGTTCCTGAGTAGGAAACGTCCGTATTTTCGTCCGAAGTGCGCCTAAGTAGCCCCTGTCCATGGTGTGTTTGTAGGTAGATACTTAAAAGAAATTACAGATAAACTTCCTACTCATTATAAAATAATAATCCACAAAACCAATAAAGTTATTCAGTTATGTGATCATTAATTAGAATTGTATTGTAGGTTGTAGGCGGACACTGGAAGCTGTAACCGAGTGGGCAGACCCATGCTGAGTGACACGCGCTCTCTTGTCCACGCAAGAGGCGAACACACAACAATTTGCATCACAATACAAATCAAAATATTTATGGATCACTACTTTGCCACTATTGTATTTGTGTGAAACTGACTTCTTATTATTGAGAATTAATATTTTATTCGAATACAAGTATATTTGTTAACTAATATATTATTGACTTTTTATTATTAATGATATAACATTTTAAAGCAAAATATGTCATTTACTAACTTAAATTTTATAAAGTTTTCATATACAGTGTGGTAATGCATATTTGCATATATCTCTGATTGTTGTTTGTTTTCCACGACAAGGGATGATACATGGTGTTCATAAATAACTCGGGAACACCCTCAGGCGCATCCAATTAACCGCTCACCGACGAACGCTATACGTTTGACCAAAACAAACAATTTGTGAAAGAGATCACTTTAGTATCTCACTTGATAATGTTTTATTAGATAAATCTATGAATTGAAATATGGGTAAGAAAATATATAAGGTGACATTTCAAAGCATGTGTGTATATAATATATTTAAGTAGCAATTAGTATGAACACGTGCATACATAAGAAAGCAAGCTGTCAAACTATGTATCTATCAATAGCTATTTAAAGACATCCGCCAAATCTGAATAATAAAAGAATAACGTTCATGCCAAACATTTGAATTCTCTTATTCCCGCCCTCATGGCTTACTCTAATTGGTTGCACAAAGTACGTCCGTCTTCCTTGCATACGGTTGATGTCCCAATACATATGTTCTTTATTTAAAAATACGTATTGGTTATTGTTTTTTAAAAAATAATATTGTCTTTCCTTCATGCCTAATCCATGCTCCCCAATGGCCTACCTACCAAAGCTTATAGAGGTACTCAGAAAATAGAAGTTTTTTTATTAAAAAAATATATATTAGAATTACTAAATTTACCTACTTTTAAGACGGATTATACTTTTTACAATCTAACACTTAAGTTACACTAAATTTCTTTCATCACCTCAACAACCCAGGTGGTCCGAGAGCGACGAATTTTTCCATTATCTTACAAACTATCATAATGCAATGGGGAATTAACCAATTTATTTTGTCCAATTACATTTTATATTCATAGCTAATTACGCGCGATATTATCTCAAATCAACCAATCAACAGACAGCCGTGTAATGCCAACGAACTATTTTGTGAATATTTATCAACGTCAAACCTTTCTAGCATTTAGTTTGTTTTGGCATAACATTAGACACAATCACTGATTTGCCGCTTAAGGCTGCGTTTACACGACTAATGAACATATTTTCAAAGTTACCTACATTATGTAAATTTGAGAAAACTATACTAAAGATTTATCGCACAGCCAAACACATTATAGTAAATACCTTAATGAAAATTAATTAAAAAAGAAATTTTGACGTCGATTGAATTTTGAAAACAAATGATTAAAATTATAAGAACGCTCATAAACAATTTGATTTTCATTTTTCCTTCAAAATTTATATTTAATTGAAGTTACTTATTACTGACTTGATTGAGACTAAATTATGCTTAAATACTGATATTTATTTTACTAATAAAAAGTGTTATAAGTCAACAGTCGCCATCTAATCCTAGCTTTAGGTATAGTCACTGATCTCCTGTCTAATTGATTGGCTGACATATGAGCCATTCAAAAAAACCTAATTTGTACTTACTCGAACGCTTATTAAAACCCCTTTTAGTATACCTTGAATATAATTAAGTTCGAGCTTATAAGTACACAACTATTTGGCAGTTAGACCTGTGTTTAAGGCACGGTTTAATTTCAGCTGTATCTAAAAGCATTCTTTAAATAAATATTAATTGTTAGCATAGGTTTTAAAACCGATTATAATTTTAAAAGGTAAACTATTAAAAGTTAAGCACTTATTCACAGTCTAAGGTTAATTTCTTATCGACATAAATTATTTTAGTTTTATGCAAATGTCGGGTTAGATGTTGTGGAGGTAATTAAATTCGTTCTCTGTTGCTCGAGGCGGAATTGTTCGAATACTGTACATAAAATGTGATTAGGCTCATCGTTTCTTTTTAATTTATTTGTTTTTGAAATTCGATTAGATATTTTAAACGTGTCGTCGCCTTACGTAGAGTTATTATTTTTGATATTAAACTTAATATAAAAGAATAGCATATATTAACTATTTTTTAGATATATTTATAATTCAACTGGAGTCAACTGTTTTCATATATAAATTCGACACTTCCACTATGCTGTGTTGCTACACAGCATAGTGGAAGTGTCGAATCATGATCTGTCCAAAACACTTTTAATAAAATTTTGATGACAATGCCTCTATACAGCAACTATTCTTCTACATCATAGTAGATTTATTGTTTATTATGACATTAGTATGTAAGTGGACAATGCCAGTATACATACAGCAGCTAAATCAAATTGATAATAATTTATTTATTTTGACGAGTAAAAACGCTCTATTGGAGCCCAATTTGTATTACTAAAAGTAAATAAATTTAAAAAAAATAATCTAATAGCGAAATTCGCTTAGGTCATTTCATTTTAAATAGGCACTACTTCTTCAAGATCTCCATAATCAGTCTGCCTACCACTCTTAACCCTTTAAAATAATCAAAATACATTTCTAATAAGATTAGAACAGGATCGACCCTATTCAGCTTAATATAACAATCCAATCATTGAGATGAAAAGCCAAACGCCCCATATTTGCATTCCTAATGAAATCTCCTAATAACGCGTTATCATAAATATTTATCGTGTTTCGTTTCTGGAGCCAACCAATCAACTTATGTTATTGCTTTTAATTATCTTTCTCAACAGACGCGAGCCGACAACACGCTTCGAATATCATTGAGACAAATTATAAGAAAAAAATTTTACTCTCAATTTTAAGGCTGTGTCAAATATGAAAACATAAACTGCGGTTAACCGTGCGGTAGTAATATCCAATTTTCGATATATATGAAATTGAAAGAAAAATCCTGAATAATTGTTCACAGCACTGAAATTAATTACGATTTTTAGATTTTTCTTCAAGCCCTCGACCTAACGTAATAGATACAGTCGAGGTTAATTCGAAAAGACATGGAGTTAAGCTTGTAATAGTGCTAACTAAAACGCCTTTTGTATGCCGCATCCTTAACTTCATATAACGAGGATCCAAACGTAAACCCGTACGTTTTAGTTATACTCTGACTACGTAGGTGTGGTTAGCAGTAAATATTTAGTATAAATAGGTCGTAACTGTCTTTAATGTCCATGAGAGAACGTATAGATTATCCGAATAAGGTTCACATAGTAGGTACGAGTGTTTGTTTTAAAATGGTTGGCCGTAAATTTAAATGATGTTTCGTATAATTAGTTCATTCATAATACACATTTTTATTGTATTTAATTTAATTTTATATGACGCAATTATAATTTTCCTTATAAAGGGTAGATAGAAATATTAATAGAAAATCGTTAAAAAAAACTTTATATTTTATTTCTATGCAATATTAATTTAATTAAATTACATAAATCGCTTATTAGAACGGTTTCGCATTTAAAAATTCATTAATAGTGACATATAAATCTTAAACATAATTCCAGTGTTAAATTCACAAAACCAGGTGGAACGTTTTGAAATACCATTTTTCATTTATTTTTATATATTATTATTTTTTAACAGTAAATATTTGGCGGGATCTAGATATTAGAAATGTTTACATTCTTCATATGAGGAGTGGTAGGCAGACTGATGATGGCTAATAGCCCAGTATGCCGTCCTGGGGAAGTACCACCACTTTCAAGCGGAACACCGGTGAAGTGAGCTAGTCGCGTTTCGGTATCAGCTTGGAAGTAGCCGTGATAACGAGAGGAGTGTGCCCTGTTAATTTGGACAGAGCACATTTGTCTCCTCAAGCCGGCATAGCGGTTAAGGTTGTCGATCTTAACATCAGGCGAAGTGTGGTCATATGCTGGGATATTACCTATATAAAAAGAAAAAAATTAAAAAAATCTATAGTAGGTATGGATTATTCTAGTTTAAGATCAGATAATTGTATGTATATTTGTATTCATTTCATTTATGTAATAATATAACATGTAGT
The DNA here is from genome assembly GCA_028551675.1 of Tineola bisselliella. NCBI lineage: Eukaryota > Metazoa > Arthropoda > Insecta > Lepidoptera > Tineidae > Tineola > Tineola bisselliella. The sequence goes on from JAPWLS010001596.1 coordinate 23,282, forward strand.
CGAGTTAAACATTAATATATGATTTCTTCATGAGTTTCTGAAGGTAAAAAAATCGTTTAATATTTCAAAGAATCGCATCGGCGCAAGCATCTTTCACAATCAATGGATTTATTGGCGCGTGTAAGCCCCGATACCCAATAAACTATAGTTGAAAAATAACGAGCCTTTCCATTTAACAATTAACTTAACAAACAAACGTAATAAATTGTATTTAAATTTCAATAGTGAGTTGCGACGCCTGCGCACTCGACCAGCCATCGATAACGTGTTATACTCGCATATCGAGTTTTTAGCATTCTTTTTCTTTCTTTTTTTCTCACTGAAAATATAAGTAATCACCATTTTAAATATTGTCAACTATTGAATGTTCTAATAGAATTCTAGATTTATTAATAAACTAATTTAAGAGACCTTTATTATGCTGCAAAAAACTTTTTAAATAAGTAGGATAGGCAGAGAAGTGACCAATGTGATTCAAAAAGGTCTTCCTGATACATTCTATTCCCACAATCGTCTTCACATGACAATATACCACTTCCCACTGTGGTTACTACATATTATAAGCCTACTGCATATTATTATACTACTACAGCAAGTACTATACTACTAAGCCTACTACTACATATTATAAGCCAAGGATCAATCTCATATAAGCACAATGAATGAACGACTACGCCACAATTAACAGGCACTCATTAGAGAAAAACAAATTAAAATAATAAGCTAATAAAAGCGGCTTTTGTTCACATAATAAACTTATTTCCAGAATGTATTTTATTGCTCTCTTAATAGTGTACAAATTTGTTTATTGCTCTTGATTTGCCGCGCGACCGTTTGAAGTTCTGTTTGTCTCTGCCAGATAACGACTTCATTTAAATCATTTAATAATAAATGCAGAAAGTTGAGGCTTTCATTTGGATTGCCGCCTGGGTTATTGTAGCGAATGCCGTCGAATGATATTATAAAACTGAGGTAAATAATGCTATGTTATTAGCCATTTTTATTGTAGAAGGTACATTTGAAACTGTAGAATATCTTTATTAGAGAAATATTTATTTATCCACTTATCTATTGCAAAAATACTTAATTAACAATAGTTCATACGAACGAAACATTGCAAAATAATAATCAAAAACATATAAATATTATATAATACATTCACTTAAATGAGAGATTTAATATGCTCGTAAATTGATTTAAAAACAAAAAAAAACTATTTTGTTTAGTTTAGGAAAAACTAACATAAACATATTATTTCAATTGTTTTTCTTTTTTTAATTGAATAGTTTTATTTGTCGACTTTTTGAAATTGATAGACCGATTTCTCAGTGTAATAGTATAGAACCACACGACCGAAATAAATTAAAAATTAAACGATTTGTTGGAGGCGCCATCCACGTGGAAATTGTATATGTCGTTATAACTTAAATTATGGGCATCACGAGATTCCATGGTCGGCTAACGAATAATTGTTAATTAAAGTAGATTTAGGCGCCATAACTGATTTCATAATTGCCGATTGTAAAAGTTATTGTACCTTCGAGCTATTTCTAAGAAATTAGTGTTTGAATCACTCACTTTTGTTATAATTTAAAAATGTTTACTTTCTTTTGTTGTCACTAGTAGGTATATAATAAAAAGAAATAAGGAGCACATGGGACGTTGGTATCACAATTAATGCATTAAATATATTTTGCACAAGGTGGGGCACGGGAACCTCCTATATTTCAAAAAACGCAATGTCACCTTCTAATGTTCCCGACCGGAAAACAATTTTAGCTTGAGTGTGTAAATTTTTTGCCAACAGGATCTACACTAAATATGAATTTACATAATCTTTCTGGCAAATATTGATAATATAGTTTTTGTACAAGCCTTTTGAAATGTGGGAGGTTCCCGTGCCCCACCCTGAACAATAAATATTATGCACATTTTAGCATCAATAGGTTAATGGAAGTCGAACCACGATTACTAAATTATAAATCTGTTTCATAAATGAAAATTTAGTATCGTGACTTTTCATCACCTAGGATCCACATGTAAGAGTAACATCACTATGGTTTTGACAACTTTTAAATGGTTCTAAATGTTATATTAGTTAATCTTTCCGCTCTATAAATAAACTAAGAGAACACAAAGACAAAGATTGATCTGAGTTTCGAAGATGATGTAGCGCAGAAACCTACAAAGGATATACCGCAATCCATGGAACGTTAAATGCTCAGAACGTCCCCCCGCCATGGAATATAATTACGAAGACGCCAATAAAAGGTTTATTCTTGATATCCACACAAATTTGTTTCCAATTTATCTTCTTTTGTTATAGCTTTTTAGCACTTAATAATTAAATATGCTCACATAATTCCCAACCGTTTCTTGTTTATTAATTCAAAGTTCGCCTCAGGTATGCGTTTCAGAAATCTTCCGCACTCCGCATGCGGTAACGAACTTAACATTGTACTTCTTCTTTATTTAAATGACCGATAAAGACAATTCTGCCAATGTCAAGTATCTGTAAATGCGGCATAACAATGTAGTGCAGTTTAGTTTACCCATAGTACAAGATATCTATGAAATTGATATTCCTAATGGTTAAAAGTCGGTGGGTATTTCAGAAATGGGCTCAATAAAAATAATTGAACACAAAAGTTTCCGCGCTCGCCCCATAGCGTTCCAACATTTATTATGACGATTGGTGCCTTGTTATTGTTATGGGGTTTATTGGTTTCGTTTATAGCACACGCCTGTTGTCTCACACGACCAGTTAAGTTTTTACATTTGTATTTTAATTGATTGAATTGTTTTATAAATGGGGCGCTTAATTGATACACTTCCACATATTTAGCATTATATTAGCTTACGCATATGTAAACTTAACTTAAATATTAAAACGATATATCGGGTGATTCAGTTGAAAGTAATAAAATATTTTCGGTTCCATTCGGTTCAATTGAATCACCCATTTTTAATTGGCTTAACAAAACTATCATCACTATATAATCATCGTCAGTCATCATCAGTTTTCACAATTCGCATTCACTCATCGCTGCGGACTCCTTACAGCAGAATCACCTCTTAAAGCCAATGTATAATGTACTATAAAAACAAATGAAATAACATTTCCACAACAATTTACCATTATACAGATTTACAACACCGCGAAGCTTAGGTCTTACTAAAAGTACTAGGGATTATAATATTGGCTGTGTAAAGATTTAGGGTCGCTATACATTAGAACGAGCTTATCAAATTCAAATTCATTTATTTGCCATAGATTTAGTAGCATAGGTCTTAAAGTAATGTTAGTAGTATCACTTAAATTACACATTGTATATGGCAATAATAAAAATTCACTATGTCAACCTTGAATGCTAAATAATGTCAATTTAAACTACGAAATGTCAGTCATTAATTCCCCAATTGAATAATACAATTTATTAGAAATACATTGAGATTCTCTTTGAACGTATTAAAGCTATCAATGTCTTTATCCAGCCTTTAATTCAATAGTTCAACTTCTATTTGTCACTTAGACATTTCAAAGCAATGCTTTAACTTAAGCAATGATTTAACTATTTTGTTAATTAATATCCTCCCATGTTATTGTGTTGACGCAATGAATTCGTATATAATTGTGTAGCGTTACGAGCGGATGTAACGTAACTTATTGCGTTTTAATGTGAAGTAGTCCTTACAAACTTGGGCACTAATTGAATAGTCTCGTGCAGACATAGTTGCGAGTTGGTTATAGCCCCGTCAGTAATTACAGGGCGCATTCATTATTAGAATTATTACTTTATTAAAGCCGCTATTAGCTATTGGTATATGGCTGCTATTGCCCGCCAATTTATTTGTTGAAGCCGCTTAGATACGAATATCCACTATAAAGGCTTATTTTATAGACGTATTTGCTCTTAAAGAATTTTTTATTGTTACTTTTTATGTGGAATAAGTTATATAATCTTGTTAGGTGTAATCGCAGTTAAACTTTTTAAAGAAGTTGTCTAGCACCCAAAGTAAGACTCACGCTTGAAACAAATATTTACTTTTTATACCATAGCTGAAATAAATATTGGCATATCTGAAGTTTCGTGATACGACCGTCACCCGTTCGTCGATGAATATCTTACTGATAAAAAAGTTTGGACATAATCTATGTCATTTTATGTTTACCATTAGGTATACAATACCCTATACAACAGCTATTCTTCTACATCATAGTAGATTTATTATATATTATTATGATATTAGTATGTAAGTGGACAATGCCAGTATACAGCAGCTAAATCAAATTGATAATTATTTAATTAATAAATTTATTTCATTTATATTTGTATTGACGAGTAAAGCGCTAAAAGTAAATGAACTAAAAAAAAATTAAATTATATTTGCCCATTATGAGCTTGTAAAAAGCCCTGTCAAATGTCCGTGACATAAGCCCTAAATCTGTCGTGACGTCGTGAATAATTTCGTGAATGATTACATGTCCGTCCGTATTTTCGTCCAAAGTTCGTGCGCCTGAGTAGCCCCCCTGAACCCTAACAGACTATCGCGTTCAACATGTACCAAAATTTTATCCAACTAATAAGATTTAAAATTACATTTTACAGTACACACGATATCGCAAGCGTTGTTTTTTTTTTCATATTAAATTTTGCTTACTAGATTAACTTGGATCATGAAGTTATTCTACATGAAGTTCTACAACTTATTTCACTTTTATCGCTAGTTCGCGTGTTATAACTCAGTTAAAGCGGGCAGTTCCGTGAGCTAGTCGTAATGAGTTGTTATTTAGTGTAAAATTATTGCGGCAACTGTGATTCAATTAATTAAAACCTAATTTCACTTTACATAAATCTTGCAAAATGTAAGCCATTTTTTAATTAGTATCTCATTTGTCGGTATCTATGATGCAACGGTTAGTTCCCCATTCTATTCCCGGGTTTTATTTGATATAACTAATTTAAAACAGTATGAAAAGATTATTTATGAACGTTTATTGTCCAGTCGTGTTAAAATATTCAAAATTAATGGAATAACAAAACGCGCCATTTAAATTAGTTAAGAAGTATAAATTCTTCTAAGTATTCTAAAAACGATTCATCTCATTGTATTGAATAATTATTATGTTTAGATATTCAGCTAAGACAGGGATTTCTTTATATTTAAATCATTCTACAGTAATACCCCGCTTTACGCGAACCCGTTATGCGCGGTTTCACTATAACGCGAAATTCAAATTTATTATTAAATTACGCGAAAGAGTGCGTATAAACATAATGTAGTCATCAACTTCTCTATGGTCGCGGGAATTTCAGTTAACGCGATTTTTTCCAGAACGTATCCCTCGCGTAAAACGGGGCATTATTGTAAATATATATATTTTAAATTATATATTCAAAGTAAATAGATATAATTTAAATTCCACGCAACAATTATACTAACTATATGAACTTGTAATTTAATTATTAAAAACTCCACGTCTTTAATGTAAAAACAATATCTATACATGCGCGTGCGCCGGATACGTCTGTCAAATACATATTATTGGTATTCAGCTTTTTTTCACTACTCTTTGACAGTTGACATTTCACGAATACTTGCAAAGGTCAGTTCGAGTTCTCGCAATTGTTTATGTAATTATATAAACTTAATTACGTTTGTTTGTTTGTCGGTATGTTAGTTGGCTTTTTATTTCAATTATTCGATTAATCGAATGGAATTGAAAGCAATGTTTTGAGCTGCTAACTGAATTAGTGTTTTTAAAGACAATAAAGTGGTAATTATTGTTGACACGTGATGGGTTAATAGCTTCATTATTTATTGCAAAACGCTATGGATCTAACAGGAGTTCTATTTTACAAGATATTAAGACATTACAACGAAAATTCGTCGGACTTAACTGTATGTCGGATTATTAACTGTTAAGCTGAATTCAATAGCCAAATGTAATTTGGACAAGAGGCCACGTATCATGCATGAGACTGTTTTTGTTTTGATAAAGTGTCGAATTCTAGTTAGAATATTATTAATTTACTATACATTTATATATTTGAGATAACTTTATAAAACCTGTATTAATAAATAAATTAAATAAACGTTATAAACGTAGTAAGCCGTATAAATTTTGTATAGTTTAAAACAGCCATTCTCAAAGTGTGTTCCGCGGAACCCTAGGGCTAAAATACTGCAAAAAATACCTACCAAAGGGAGATTATAAGGTTACATCTAAATATTCCAACTAAATATTACGTAATATTACATTGCAATATGATTATTCATAAATACATATAAATCAGTTTTTTATAATTATATTAAGGCTTTTTCCTTCGCCAAAAAAGTTTGAGAACCGCTGGTTTAAAATATATTCATGCTAAAGCTTAGAATGCATATTTTATATGACTATAAATTTTCTAATATTTTATAAAATTATGAACCTAACTTTAATATCATTTTTACGATAATTGTGAGAAAATCTTAGGCACTTAATAATCAAAGTATTATCCGACTAAACCTAATGTCTTTTGTTAAAAAAAATCAATTTGTTATAACGTCGTTTTGGCGAAGTAATGCCTACTAATTTGGTTCAAAGTGAGCGTACTTCCTGCGGGCCACGGATTGTTTACTTAGCTTTGTTTGGGCGCGAGCAATTCACACCTCGTCGCTGCCCCTTCACCCCTGTCAGGAGAATTGTGTGCTCAAAGTGCGTATCCAATGATTAGTCAGGGTTGGCAGATTGACCTAGGACTTCATATTAGTTAAATATGCATAAATTTAGTATGTTCTATAAAATTAATTAAATAAAAACAAATGCAATTTCATACGCTGATTAACAAGCCGGCATAGTGATGGTGACAAATGTCTATAAAGCATTTTCTATAATTAGACTTTCAATTGAAATCTATTTTCAGTGTTACTACGTTTATAGGTTTACCAAATGATTTTCCTATTCCATAAGACATACATAAAAGGTTAAAATGAAAAACAAACGAATTGGACAGAAAGCCGTTACCAATTTCATAGCAGTCAACCCTGCTTAACCTAACTACGCTGATTTTGTTTGTCTATTTATATTAAACACAATGAGAATAGATCGTGTAGTTAGTGAACCTTGTTATTTGATAACTGTACTTTTTTATTCTGATTCTAATGCCATTGTCGACGGAATCATGGAACGATCCGGTTGACAATTGGCTCTACTTGATTTCCTTAACTTGATCAAGCCTGATACCTATTAGGTTCTACGAAATTAACCATTGTTTCTCTAATAGAAAGTTTATTAATTGTTTTGATTTTGCGTATGTTTTCTTTTTGGCTTATAACATATACATTGCGTGACGTACACATTATAATGTATATAACTATGAAAGTGTTTACATATATTTGTCAGACTCATGCATTACAATCAAATTATATATGTTTTAAGTTTTGCCCATCATATATATATTATTATATCGAAGAATAGCTCAGCTAAAGTGGCAGTGGGCAGGTCACGTAGCACGGGCAGAAAGGTTTTCGTGTAGAGGCCACGTACCAGCAAACGCAGCATAGGACGTCCACCAAGATAGACGGATGACATCGTAAGGGCGGCGGGAAATCGCTGGATGCAAACCGCTATGAATAGATCACTCTGGCGTTCAATGGGGGAGGCCTATGTCAAATAATAATGCGTATTAAAATAGATTGAAAACATGTAAATCACAAAGCTAATTAACAAAGAAGACTTGACATATCAAAAGTCAAAAACCAAACATCTTCTTAATTTGTAGAGACAATCGTCACAGATATGTAAGTAAACAGAGAGAAGAGAGAAGTTATAAGGAATGTTTCATCTGCTAGACATGAGTAAAGGCTTATTATTAATATTAGAACAATTAGCAGATAAAATCACAAGACGCAGTGGAGCGCATTTAATTGATTAGTCTCTTTCCTAAATGCAATTAATTAATTGTTTATAAGATTCGAATTTGGAAGACAAAAGAATGATTAAAGGAGGAAATGAAATTGATTTTTGGAAAACGAATAAGTGAGCTTATTATTTTTATTGCCCAAAGCCGCCATTTTGTGTCATTTACTTAACCTGTTATCGTGGTTAGGCCGCCGGAACCGGGACAATAATGGGCACATAATGTTATTGTAATAATCGGCCACGACTATTCGATTCGTTTATCTCATTTCAGTAATTCGAATTCGGTTGGACAAATAATCGTGGATCAAATTATTTAGAGTTCAGACTGAGCCGCAGACGAAATAAATTTATAGTGATTATAGTGCCCTCAATTTCACTAAATCTAAAGATAACCCTTTTTTTCGTAAATGACTTTTTAAGTTGTTTTATTTAATTTTATGTTTTGTAGATATTAGACTTGTTTTTGGAAGCTGAAAGCTGAAATTATATATATTTATTTCCGTTGAAAGTACCTCTACACGTCACGTATATGTATATCGTGAACACTCGTTTTCTCATTATTTTTAGAACTATTGCCTGAATACTCGACATTGGCAGAATTGTCTTTAATAGATATCTGAAGCCATTAATAAAAGAAGAAGAAGAAGGACTTGTAAGATCAATATCATAGATTATTGTGATATTATATGTCTACATCACACGATATTTTAAAACACAAACTCCAATAAGAGTCGCGAAGTGCTCCAAATTGCAATTCTAAATCAGTAACTGCAAATTGCGAATGTATCAAATCACGGCACTCGCTACGTGCTGCTATTTAGCGCCAAAACAACGAACAGCGCAAATTGGAAATCAAAACAAGAACGGATCATCGATGCACAATCGAAGACTCTGAAATCGTGATCGATATCTGTGCGCCAGATTGCCGAACCATCGACGGATATAATAACACTTCCATCTTCAATTCATGACCTCTCTTCTCAAACCGTAAAGATCAATTTTGCTCAAATATATTTAAAATTTTATAAGATTTTGAATCATATATTCTTGTTTTTAAGATTACAATTATGTTACTTAAAATAAAAATTATTGATCCTTTATAAAAATGTTAATAGAATCGATAATTGCATAAAAATTGTACATAAAATTGCTTCGAATACACCTATTTCTTTGGATTATATTAAATTATAGCTAAGCCGTGAAAATCGTCTCATAATGTGTTGGGATATTACGAATGGTCCGTGGGACTGAATCAGATGTATCATTTTAAAACGCCGATTCGCTCGTCTAAGTGCCGTAATGGTTTGTAATCATTGGATTAGCTGTGCTTTTATTGATTTTGTTTTGTTTAGCGATGTTTACGGACAAATTAGAACTGAACTGTGATTGTAGAACATTTCAGTTGAAAGTTTTATATGACCTTATTTCTTTACTCTAATTTTTTAAAAATTATTTTGGAACGACATGTGACCTCCAGTGGCCTGTGGGCTTATCACGAATTTAGTCTGGCTTTCGAATCGAGCTGTCACAAGTAAAACGGATCCGTTAGCAATCGGGATCATGAATTTTTACTAACAACTAACGAGCACCAGCAATCTATCAAATGAACGAAAGATCGAGACTTTCGAAAATTAACAAAAAGTATCTAAAATATTGTAGTTCCAAATCCGCACGCGGTGGCGCTGCTCAAATTTCCAAACAAATCGCTTGTAGCGAACTCGGTTCGAAAGCCAGACTAAAATTCGTGATAAACCCACTGATGTAAATTTCTTTTTTTTTCTTCTTATACTATCTCGATATGACGAATATGCATCGTTTAAGTTGATTCACGGATAGTAAACTGAGCTTGTAACCAGTCACTTTATTTACAATTTTTAAAGTTTTATTTTCAACACTATGTAAACTAAAAAGATTTTAAAAAATGTTAGTTTGAGCTCTCTCTTAAGATAAACATGATGAAGCTTAGAAAATACGTCGAACCTACGTGAAAATATATGATAATTGATAGTGTGTATGACAAAATCAAGATTTATAATAATGTTTACATATACCTACAGTAGCGTAAAAGGCATTACATCAAACCTACATTAGTTCAAACATTACCCCGGCAAGAATGTAATTCTAATCTCATTTCCTAACTCGAACACATATACAATTAAGATGATTTCCAGAGATTATTTGAGATTTTTAAAAAGGCTAAGATAAAGAAAAAATAGCATTAACATCAGTTAAAAGTACATTACTGCTGACGTCGGGGACACGTCACGCTCACTTTGGTCACAACAAAATCGCTATAATATAAAGAGATAGCTTTAAATATTGCCAAGAGTGAGTGTTTTCTCGTGATTACTAAGGTTCTGTACACTGTTTTTAAATTAATATACATTTTTATTCTTTATTTTATTCCAATAATTCGATATAATGGGAATCAACTGAAAAGGCAGAGAAATATGAATTCGTACTATTGGACAAGTTTTTAATGTTTAATTATGTTCCGACACTCTTTAAATAATGCCGATATTATAGGATATAAATATATCGCTTATTATCGCGTCTAAAATAAGCACAATAAACGTGATAATGTCTGAATAAAGTATTTTAAACTAACTACATATTTGAGTGCAAATATATTTTTATATATTTCAATATTAATTAAAATGTTTATGTAGGTATATATAATATATAGTGTTGGAATAAAGAAATGGCTCCAATGGATCCCAAAAGAATTACAAGACAAAATCTGTTAGTAAATGTAATGTTAGTGTAATGAGGACTTTTACATGAATAATTAAAACTCGATTAAGTGCATTGGAGGCTTTGCGGGCTTTCTAATGACTCTTGTTAGGAAAACATTATTCCGTTTAAACTGTGAATCCTATTAAACGTATTTTTATATTTTCACTCACAACTAATAAGTGTTATTTTAGCTCGTATGATTGCTAAAAACAACTTCTTTTTTTTTCTTGAGATTTTGTGAAGTGAAAGAAATAATTTTAACTTCACATAGGTACCTATACAGTAAAAATTAATTTAGAACAAAAAATGTAAAACAGAAAAACGATTTGATATTAGAAATCCAGACCATTTTAAACAGATTTTATTATTATTTATATTTATATAACAGATTCTTTATTGTATTATATTTATATCTTAATTATAAAATAAAGTCCTCTTAAATTGCATTGCCCGATACTAACACTGTTTCTCCTATGACAATTAGTTATCTGGAAGAAATTACTTTTAGTGATAAGATCGCCAATTGCTCTAAATTTGTTTCTTATGTGTTAAATTGTATTAGTATTATTATTTTTAAAGCAATAAAGGATTTATTATTCTATTTTAAAATATTTTTGTTTCGTGTTTGGATGGTTCAACTCACAGGAATAAAAATAGAAATGCATTATTTGAATAAAGTGGCATGCGTAATACAGGTTTGTATTCTGTATATTGATTACAATGACTGAATGAAATATTGTATTTTTTGTAGTCGTTATTTATAAGATGATTGTATAAAAGTAATTAATTTCTAAATGAACATAAAGGCATATTAAAATAATTTAAGCGAACCACAATAAACATAAAAGTCTAGCAACATTATCGCTTCTACAAATTAAAAATCTTTATTCACAACATAGTGTTGCGGCGTTGCAATCTCAAGTTTAATAAAGTTATAGGTAATATAAACGAGCACTAACACTTGAGTGCTAAATCGTTAACTCCAATAGAGAAACTCCATAAACGTTTATTATGGGAACGCATAGAGAAATCATTCACACTGGTGAAAATATTACTTGTTAAATTAATCCCGTTGTTTGCAGCAAATTCTCTTGTAATTTTATAGGTGATGTAAAATGTTAAATATGCTATAATATCTATTACTGTTATATTACACGTATAGTGCATAGATACCAAGAAAACTGATATACTTACCAGGGCTTCAAACAGGGATCCCGCATCATTTTCCAATCCCGCGTGCTGCGGGATCTTGGGTGCGTTATTTGCAGGATTGCGAGATTGGAAAGAAGCATGCACACGACCTCTCTTCAGTTTTTTTAAAATTTAGTATCCTATATAAATTTAGTAGATTTTAGTTTTTTTCGGTATTGTTTCTGTATCCTGTGATAAATAGACGGTGTAATTTGATTCATTGACCTCATGCGAATAGTAAAAATAAATAGGGAGTTATGTCGATTAATTCTGTTGTTTAATTTGCCTTGTATGTAGGTACTACTACTTATATGCAAATACCAGGGATCCCGCGGGATTGAAAATTCCTAACCCCGTAAATATCAACGGCCCCTGTGATGTACTAGATTCGAACAAAATACATTTATAATAAATTAAACAAATGAACTAGCTTGCCCTGTACTATTTGATGACAAAACAATGTGACTGATATGATCGTGTGTATGTTAGTGTGCTTAAATGTATGTTTTATATAAATCCAGGTACTAATTTTAGATCAATAGTATTACATTTTTAATGATGCAGTAAATTAAGCAAAAATATATGTATACTAATATCTAGTAGGCCATGATTTGTGAGTTTCTTATTGTCATATGCCTTTTCGAAACCACAGTTGATTCTAAGTGCAAGAGCCAGGGAATTAAAGATTTTAGGTTTGATTTTGGTTAAAGAATACAAAGACGACACAAAGATATAAAAATGCTAGGCTATATATGTAGGTATACAAAAGTTTGAATCGCATCCTCTCTTTCCAAAGTATGCATCAAGAAAAACAAATATTACGTACATTTTAGTTAAATAATTATTAAAAAGATCACGGTAACTCAATCGCGACCAATCGATTAAGTACCACCGTGGAGTTTGTTTAACGAAACAAACTGTCATCATAAAAAGAAGAATTGAAACAAAAACTTCGTGAAGGAAACGCTGGCTAGCTCGGAATCCTTTTAAAAGCTTAGTTCATTGCTTGTTTAACTAGAAACATAAATATACAGTTTATAGATAAGCTGTAATGGATGAGGTTATTATGAAAAAAGTTAAGATAAGTTTGAGAAAAAGCTGAAAATGCGAACGTCACGAGCTCTCGTCCCGGACAAAATAACCGCCTTAATGTTGTTTGATTTTGTCTCTTTTGACGTGTAACTCGATTTGTTTTTTATTAAATCAATACAATGGTTAGTAAATTTTGTTAGCCCCGAGTCGTGGCTGAGAGCGTCGTGATGATACAGTTTGATGAGGATGCGCGATTTGCTTTGGAATGGATCTCAGAGGCGGCCATAATCAATTTGGGAGTTTATTAAAATATTTATTTTTAACTATTACTTGGAAACAAGCTTATTTTAAATATTATATTATAGGTGTCTTTAAAAACTCCGAAACAAAAAAATATATCGGAAATAAAGTTGAATCGGCACATCCGGAATGCCCATCTTGTCCTTTCGGGAGAAGTTGCTAAACACAAAGGGCTCTCTGATTGATTAGGAAACCGCAAATGCGCGTCATCAATGGTCATTCCACACTTTAGCTGGACCCTTTTCGCCTTACAAACCAATTTCGACCACAATACAATTGTATTAGTTATAAATATAGTGTGAAAGTTTTTTATCAATGAGTTGACAATGGCTTTTGATTAGGTCGTCGGCACCTCAGTGTTGCCATTACTAATGATGGTGATTGCGATGTATAACGGAAACCGATACTCCACCAGCTTCTTTGTTGGCCCACATTTTAATAGTCACAAAACTTAATTGCGGTTATTGCGGGCGATAATGCAAAAGCGGCGCTGACGGATGCGCGTAATTTCTCTAACGCGCTCGTTTCCTGTCATAACAAAAACGTATAAATATTAAATTTAAAAAAAAAATCATATCCCCCTAACTGAATTTACACGATCGAGGGCACTAACGACAGTCAAATAACAATTACGGCGACATAGATCTTATCTGTATAATTTGGAGCGGACAAATTCCGTGTTGCTGTGTGGGTAATCGCCGGCAGTTTTATTGTGTTATTTACACAAATAAAAACGTTTATTTTAACATTTTCCCAAAATTAAATATGGACCAATTTGTGTTGGCTGTGCGGGAATTACATTGTTAGTTTAATCTGAGTGGGTTATTTGAAAACTCGCCTCACAAGGGCGCTCGCTACGATTACATAATATATTTCATTACTATATTGTAATTTATGTACAATTGTTAAATAATTACTTTGTTGAGAATATCCTGGTCTTTTTATAATCACATCGGCTAAATTATCCTAAGTTTTTTTCATTGTAGATAATCATTTTAAACATTAAATTTTCACGTGTGAATATTTTATTTTAGTTGTACCTACTAATTTTAACAATATTTGCAAAAATTACTCCAATGTTATAAATATTTATGTCGTGTTAAAATAAAACCAATGCTAGTATGTATATATGGTTAATATTTATTTATTATATATTATACTACATATATGGGAAGTAGATGGTTGTGCACATTAAAGTAGTAATAGTACTAAATGCGATTTTAATTGTTGTAATTGCAATATTGTGAAACTCCGTCTAATTATCCGTAAGATACATACGCAATTGTATAGTTAATTATATTATTACATGAATGTCATTTTAATGAATGTTGTTTCGTATTATTACAGTTTAAATCAATATTACAAATTGTATAATGTCTGAGTGCATTTGTTAATAAAATCTGTATAATCCGAAATAGGTTAAAATCACCGATACTTAATTACAAATATAGCATTCACTTAGGCTTTTGACTCGATAGTAACGAAACGTTTATATCGTGACTTAAAGCAGTAACGTCGGTTTGTTGATAAAGTCAATTAGTAGCATCGAGGTGGGGACAAGTCGGTATCTGTGGCAGACCTCCTCGTGGCCGCCCGCCCGCGTCCGCGCCGTCATTGGCCGGAGTCGCACAAGGGAGTGGCTTTGGCCCGCTGCTTTTTATCACTTCCACCGTGCGTAGGCGATTTTTCCGTAAGCCGGGTCATTCGGATCCAGTCCATTGTAGACGTCGGTGCGTCATAGTTTATTGCCTTGTTGCACTGTTTCCAAGGATATAAAATAAAATGTGTACTTTATTAAAGTAATTTATGGGTGTTCAGCATTCTTAACGTTGCGGTACAAGTGCCATTGTATGTTATTTGAAAAAAATTGTTCGTTAATGTGCAGATTGTTCGGTAAGCCTGTCTTTATTCATATTTCTTTTTTAGATAGATGTTAGTTTTTTTACTTACAATAAACATACTAGTAATTAGATAATAATATAGTGTTTATAAATATGTATTTAAATTATATTGATATTTTGGTATTAAAATTTTGTAAGATATTTAATTTATTTAGAAATTTTGTAAATAAGATCTTTGTAATTAATTACAATCCCGCTATACTTTGCTAGATGTGTTATAACACGGATTTTTATTGACTTTTTTGTACATTCCAGTTAATCTGATAATCGTATTTTAAATCTTTAAAAATAGATAATTTTAGTGTTCAAAGTAGTTCAAATTTTATTCATTATTAAATTAATAAAAGTAAGACACAATAATAAAGAAATTAACGTAAAAAATTAATTACAATATTTATTCTAATGAACTATGTTTAATAGAGTTTTTTGTATTTACAAATTTTATATAATTTGTTGTGATAAATTATTCGTTATCGCACGTCCCGTGGTCAGGCTAATTATATAAAAATAATTAACTATTAAAATAATAACATTATTATTCGAAAGTTCCGAGCGGGCATCATTAATCAAAGCCTTTTTGAACAACTTTATTTGACAGCGCGCATCATATTTTATAAGTAAAAACCATAATACTTGATATTTGTAAAGGCATTTGCATAATTAGGTGAATTTTATTGCTTTATTGAATTAGGGCCGATGTCAGGCTTAAAATTGAAAGCAGCGGGGGTCCTTGTGTTGTTAATTTTGTTTATGGCTTGTATTATAGTCTGGTCTAAATGTTTTTCATATCACGGCATATAAAAGTTGTTAGAAACGGTGTAAATCCTCCACAATGGCCTCTTTATATTATTATTTGCTTATTAGATAATATAGTTTAATAAAAAACATTTTAGTTTTATGTGAACGGACTTACATATTTGAAATTTTATTTTTTTATCAATTTATATGATAAATATATTAGAGTTATTACGTTGAGTTAAATGTATTGGAGAAATCATCTCAAAGATTTAATTGAAGAAGAAAAATTATCGAATTGTATTGAAATAATCGCATCAATAAACCGCATAAATTATTTGAGTCAATCTTAATCAAATTATTTTAAGCACATATACATTAATACTAATTGAACTCTATCATGCCATTGGGCTAATGACGCAAGTGTAACAAAGTTGTTCCTAGTGTCTTCTCTAAGAGGATAACTCATTGTTTTTTTTATTTACATTTTATTGCTTTTTGATTGCGTCAAACGTTGTTTATTATTTTTTATTTAGTATGTTTGTAGCAGATAGGTATTAATATTTTAAAATTGCATCTCATTCAATAACAAAAAAGCAACAATGTATGTAATCTTGCTCCCAGTTATAACGACTGCGAGTGAACATCTTTATAACCCCATCAAGCAATCTAACCTCACAAAGACACACGAAATTGAGTTCTCAAGCAACAATGAGGCCCCGGAGTTGGAGACTTACCCAACTTTTTACTAAAGGGTTGGCCGATCTCAATTTGATTACCCGCGTGATGACTTGCGGATGCCCCTGGAACGCGAGCGAGCATTGTTGATTGTATTAAACTTCATTAAGACTTAATTAACATTTTCATTTCTCATTACATGCTACTCGGAGCTACCTGCACTGTTTAGAACAACCAGTAAGCAGTAGGTAGATACAGAACGTAAACTACGCTTGGTAATTTTTTTTTTTGTGATTTTACATTCCATCATGATCCAAATGAATATGGAAAACGACAATAGGAATAATTTAAAGAAAGTTAAAAGTAAAAGTGTGACGCTTATTAGACCCACACAAATTGTCAGAAAACAAAGTCGATTGTTTAAAAGCGACGATGTGGCAGGTAGCAGACGACATTCGTCAAGGATTGTTTGAGTCATGTTATTCGTTGACGTTATCGGTGGAACTGGCCGAAGCCGCGATATAATCCTAAGGCGCCATTAACACTTAAGGCCATACCTAATGGACATGACAAAAACTCAACGATGCCTCTTCCACTAATCCTTAAATTCTTAGACTTACGACCTGATAAGGACAACCAGAACAATGACATTTAAAACAAATTAATATTATCCAAATATTCTATTCCTTCGCTAATTTTGATTTCATCAATTTTTTTAAGTCTTCTCTCAGATAATTTAATTATAAAGCAGCATTGTCACGATTGTTTTCTAATCCGTCGACAAAATAATAGTCCTTTCTTTTAAAAATCTACTTCCAAGTAAATAAAACGTTGAGGGTTCTTATCGAGTTGTTAATCCGCACCCGGCGCCGGAGTTCCACTCAAATCCTATTACAAATTATAATTCCCTTATCCGACCTCAACTAATCATGGATTTCATTAAGAGCTTTAGCCGCAGACAATGGTGTTAATGATATTACTTCGTTTACCAGCTACTCCATCACTTCTACTAAATCACCACTTCATTGCTTGCTACTCATCATGTGTCGTTTTACACTAGACACAACATCGATCATAATTATAATGTAATTTAACAAAAGTATTAAATATTCAAATTGAACGTACATTTATCCATAATTAGACAAAAAGTAATATAATTGTATGACCATAGTTATTTATGTTTTATGAACTTGCGAATGGTTTTTTTTTCCACCACACGATATTAAAGACTTCCATCGAGTCACGCGTCTCACCCACTGCTCTGTTAAATTATTACGAGAACCGCACATATTTATTGCTTGAGAATTAATTGAAACCACGCCGATGGACATCACTATCTCATGTTTATAATTGAATAATCAATAAAGAAAATATCCGTTCCTATCGAAGAGTGAATATGCCTATATGTATAGCAGTTGCTTATACTTATATATACTATGAAACCTTAGACATCGACTTCAAATATGAAAAAACTAGTCACACTTTTTTAAGACAACGTTCAGAATTAGCAGCAAAAGTAGACAACCCGGAGGCAAATGAACCCGTCCCGCTAACTCAATTGTAAAAAGTTGACCGAACAATGTGGCCGATTACTCGCTCGACAGACCCAATCAACGAATAATATTCCAATATTCACAGCGACATCAGTCAAGCGTTAAAATCAACTTCTTGATTGCAATATTTAATTTGTTTAATTTTTTTTTTTTGCAATTACCGAAAGGAAATAATGAAGTCATGTCGTTGTAATGAACGATTTCTTTTCCGGTTAGAGCTTAGTATTTGTTAGTTGGGATATATTATAAATTTCTATGACTATCAATACGTCATGTTATGATTTATCGGCCTCATTATGATGTGTAACCTCAAAATGAAGCCTTTCGCTACATTCCTAAACATCATATACAAAACTTAATATAAACTAAAAAATGATAAACAGAAAACAAAAAACCTAAATTAGCAACGATAGACGAACCATAGTAGTAAAAACGATTCCAGAAGCAGATGCTTAAAGCAGGTGTCGTTACGCTTGGCAGACGTTGTTCTAACCGCATCATTTCGTAGTCAGGGATCGATTACAAATAGATGGACTAGCACCAATAAATCTGCCCTTATTAGTGGTGATCTATATAACGACGTATGTATAACTTTAAGTGTACATTATAATACATTCATTTGCATTTCAACGTACATTGGCATTTGCTTCCAGTAATGTAACGTAGAATAGCCCAATCCCTCACATGTGCCGCCGTTTCAACAATCTACATGAAAATGTCAGTGATATTGATTGATTCTACTTGTCCAACCCAAGGGGCTCAAGTCTAGTTTGCACTTGACTAGCATTCGTATTACAGTTACTAAATAGTTTTCGTTTTAATGCATAACTTTTCTTCCAATATATGTTGAACACAACTGTTAGGTTAGTAAACTTAACTTAATTTTTCTTCTACGTATTTGTGTAAATTTGTTAACTGTTTATTGTGTATGTTCAAATAAATAAATGCAATATATCGCTGGGTCCCATTAACATAATTGGAACTAACATTTGGCAATAATTATATTTTTCCTAAAAAAAAAATTTAACATATTATCAATGGTTTCCGAGATAAACAATACAACAACGAAGAATCCACACTATAACAACTTTAAATCGCTCTCTTGTTATATAATTCGTCATAATACAATGTGAATTTTGAAAAGTACAACATATTACGTGTTGAATTTCTTTTATCTTTTATTGAAACAATAATTTAAAGTTGAAATTTCTTAATGTTTTTTTTTGCATTAAATTTATAAATAATTTACTATTCTGTTGAAAGTGTAATTCTATGATTATGTATTGAGGCCAAAAATGCATTTAACATTATTATTGTTCCATTATATTTGAAAATAAAATAACTGGTGGGTGTAAATCTTTCTAAATAACGAATTAGTATATTAAAAAATAAACGTAGCAGTAGAGTGGAGTCTTTTAAATTGGATAATTTAAAAATAGTTTTAATTTGCATAAACAAACGAACTTTGTTGAGTGTGGTATTGATAATAAATTCGCCGTATAATTGGCAGTAAAAACTAATTAAATACTTATTTAATCGAGTCGGCTGTTCTGATACAAATTACCTATGTTAATTGTTCTTTGCAACGAGTTCACAGATTAAATTGTAACTGACATACTAGGGATGTGCCAACTCGGAAAAAACCCTACTCGAGTCAATTCAAGTTAAAATTCACGTAGCTCGAGTCAAAGTCCAGTTAACAGGATGAAACTGAGTAAATTATTTATTTTGTTTTCACCAATTTAATGTCGTAACAATATTTAAAAATACAAAAGAACAGATTCAGCATAAATATGTATGGGGACCATTATAATTAATCAAAGTAGGTAGAATTTAAATAAAAAAGGAATTTATTTATCATGTATCTATGTATTTTGGATTAAATCTTGGTGACATAAATAAAGTATTTATATTAATTAACAACAAAACTAGTTATGTTTAATTGTAGCAGTCTTCGTGAGAATCGAGTTAGAGAGATTTCAACTCGAGTTCGTACATCGAGTTGACACATCACTATGACATCCGGTTGTATCTCGAGTTATTAAATAACAATAAATTTTATCCTTTAAATAGAAATCAGTTTTGTAATGGAGAAATTTTCAAATGCAAAAGATATTTGCAGCGTAATTATATCGTCTGATAAATAGAGTGTATTATTAAGTATATGGTAAGTATAATACGACATAATTATTATTGATAGTTATAATTGCGAGGGCACTAAAGTTATTAGTGTAAAACATGCAAACGGCTTACTTTCACATAGTAACGACGTTGCTCAAAGGGAATATTGCAAAAAATGCACGTACACGCATTATTGCATTAAAAAAGGAAGAAAGCGGATGTTTGCATATTGCAATTTAGATGCGGAAGGGCAGATAGTATTGTTTAATTGCGCGAGACCACGGTGTGCCGCAGGGCGACGTATTTGGCCTCCAACTATATACATATTTTACACAAACGCAATTATTTTTAAACTTTTATATTAGTTATATAACTTTTACTATTATAAATCCCAGAATAGTGTAATTAATACATTTTGAACTCAGATAAAACAGGTCTCCGAGAGTCTCTGTGTCACCTTTAATCTGAACAATACCCTTCTCATCAGGGCAGCATAGCGAAACCGATTTCAGAACATTTTTTTGTGGCTACATTTTTTTGGTTCTCTGTTAGATTGAAAAGACATCTATGTATTAAAAGGATATATAAAGTTATTCGAACATGTTTAACTGCATATTTAATCGACTTTATGCGGTTTATGTTTAATTAATTTAATCCGTCGTTTCGAAGCTTTCACACTGCCAACTGCCACTGTGTGAAGAGTTTTAAATTACTTATGTATATATTTATAATTGTTATCATTTGTTACAGATTAATTATTGAGTGAAATAAAATGGGTGTATCTGAAACTGGTACTTCTGTTACACCTGAACCAGCATCCGTAAACACCCAAGCGGAAAGGCCGAGAAGCGAAAGCAGCATCGGGCTTGAGATGGAAGAAGATTTACCTCGTAGAAAACAGAGGAGATATCGTACTACCTTCACTAGTTACCAACTTGATGAGTTAGAGAAGTCATTTAGCAGGACCCATTATCCTGATGTTTTTACACGGTATGAGAAACACTTTATGCTATATTAAGAGGAATATACCACTTGTAGCCAATAGAGTCAGTGGACTGTATTTATTAAATAAAAACTCTTGAAAATTTTATTTACATTATATTATCAGTTCTTTTTTTAAATTTATTTACTTTTAGTAATTGGGCTCCAATAGAGCACTTTTACTCGTCAATACAAATATAAATGAAATAAATTTATTAATTATCAATTTGATTTAGCTGCTGTATACTGGTATTGTCCACTTATGTCATAATAAATCTACTATGTAGAAGAATAGCTGCTGTATAGGGGCATTGTCATCCTATTGTATACCTAAGGGTAAACATAAAATGACATAGATTATGTCCAAGCTTTTTTATCAGTAAGATATTCATCTAACGTGTAATATAATTTTTGAATAAATTTGCTTTTTATAATTTTCTTGAACTGATAAAGCCTCCCTACTAATCCGTCTGAAGTTAAACTTAGGCAGTGGTACTTGAGTGAAAATTACTGTTACCACGTATATGTCTTTGCGCAGTAGTCATCTCCACCATGCCGGCTTGAAGAGACGAATGTACCCCGTCCAAATTGACAGGACACACTCTTTTCAGACAGGATAATTGAACATAAGCCAAAAGAACTAAACAGAAAATATTTTAGGCCTTACTATTATAAATTTTGTATTATAACGTTCATGTAAAAAAAACGGTATAAATGTATCAGTTTGTTAAAATAATTTTAAAAAAAACACTAAGATTAAATAATATTGGTCCTTATCTATTCATTCATGCGAATCCCTGCTGCTCTTTATTTCGTTAATGACTTTATAATTTCTTGTTGCAGTGAAGAGTTGGCATTGAAGATCGGTCTAACGGAAGCACGAATACAGGTTAGTAAGAAATAATTGTGTTCTTCTTCAAAATATGCTCCCAAATTTGCTTGACTACCCACGTGATAAAAAGTCGCACTTTCGACACCCCACTGTGCAGTTGGCTACAGGTTGCCTACACACTACACGGTTGGACGTCTCATCCACACAATATTATTCTCTTTTACAAACCGACATATAGAAACTTTTTATTAAAAATCGGCTTCGATTCAATGCGTCCTTACTATAAAGGTTTCGAGAATATTTTTATTGATAACTATTAGAGGATGTTAGAGAGGTCTGAATGCCGTGTTAGCATCATAAAAGGGACGATCATTGGCCAATAACATTTTATGATTTATTTCACATTGAATTAATTGAAATTGTCTCGAATATGTAGGGTGACCATCAAGTAATATTTATATAGCATGACAAACAATTAATTTACTTCGATAATTCTGTACAAGTTTATCTGGCAGCAATTTTAAACTTATTTTACTGCTTTTCGTGTACAAGTTAACCCCAAAGCAGTTTCTATCATAAATCCGAATTAATAACCCAATAGGCATGTACATAGCAATAACAAATTATGGTCACCCTACCCACAAGACAAGATTCCTTATAAAGCATAGCAGAAATCAAGTGAGAAAGAAAACCTCGTTCCACCGAGTTCCTTCCCTATACGATCACGTTTAATGATCACTTAATCACGGCCTGTCATTATTGACCGATCCGACAATTTAATTAATGACTATAAAGAGATATCTTTGTTATATTTACATTAGATGTTCTTTTACTTCATAGGTATGGTTTCAAAATCGGCGGGCCAAATGGAGAAAGCAAGAAAAGGTGGGCCCTGCTGGACACCCCTACAGCGGATACATGGGGGCTCAACCGTTGCCCAGCACTACTGCAATTGGTACTACTCCCCATGCGTTCACTCAACTTGGATTTGGATTGAGGAAACCTTTTGATGCCAGCGCTTTAGCGTCATTCCGGTAAGTTTCTCTCCGCTTTAAATCCATCTCTTAGCAGCCTGTGATCTTTTCTAATTAATTTCTTCATATTGTCTGCAGGTACGGAGCATCACCATTTTTAGGAGCTCAATATCTTACAGCTTTCCCTCGACCACATCTATTTGGTGCTCCGCTGTATCCCGGTGCACCAGCCCCGTTCCACTCCTTATTCGCAAACTTAACTCCACCAGAATTCCCAAGGACTACACCAGAATATCCACGAACTTCACCAGAAATTTCTACATCTCCCGATAGGTCACCTAAGCATACAGAAAGCGTTAGAAGATCTCCGTCTTTATCTCCTCCTATTTCACCTGGAAGTGAATGTTTACCTCCAATGATTTCGGAGGATGTGAAAAACTCTAGTATCGCTGCGTTGAGGTTGGCTGCGCGTGAGCACGAGCTTCGGTTAGAATTATTACGTCATCGCAATTTAATCTGTTAACCGTGTCTGTGGTAGTTTGATATTTATTGTTACTTGTAAGATTATATGCATCACACAATGTTCCTACAAGTATTGTTTTAATTGTAAATATAATTTTATTATTGAAAATAGTTAAGGTTAATTTCAAAATAAATTAATTTAATAAATTCTGTGAATATTTTACATTACACAAAAAACGTTTAATAAATTTTTTATTATTATAAAATTACTTTTATTTGCCTTTCCTCGCATAACCTGATCTGTCTACTGCCTACTAAGAGTATTAAGTTATATATTGTTTTGGTATTCAGATAAACTCATTTGAATGAAACGTATCTACACAGGAATTCGTTCCGTATTAGTCATTCCAAGGCCCGAGTGAAGGGATGTGCCGAACTCGGTAATTACGTCGGCTGCATCTACGTGATGCAATTATGTTATGTGACCTTGCGGTGAGCCTAATTGTCGACTCATCGAAATACATCACAATTACTCAATGATAATCTTTACCCTTTCATTTATGATATTTATCACGTGTTTTTAATTAGTCTTTACATAATACATAGTCTATAAATACATTCTTTTTTTGAATTTTTCTTTTGTTTTTTATAAAATATGTCGACACTCCAATTAGAACGTATCTATCGCAATCTTTTTTTAAAATCGTTTATTAGCATAGGCACTAAAGGCGTGCACTTGCTCATCGTTAGACTCTACCGTGACTTCGGAAAGGTGTATGACGAGAAGAATATCACAAGAAACTCGTCAATCATAGCCCCGTCATGTGTAGCCAAGTAATGTCTCTTCTGCAAGAAATACATTTGAAAGTCGAATTACAATGTCAATGCAAAGTAACTCAAGTGTTGTGCAAAGTTAAATGTCGATACAGCGTTTTGATTCGGAGGTCATATTTAAATTATATTTAATAAACATCAAATTTTTATTAATATTTATTTGACAAACAATTACACGCCTCCTTTGTGATGGTAATGGGTGTTATCAAGAGATTTTATGATCTTCGGAGGAGACGCCTTTTTAGTGCTGCTCCAATTTTATTTATAAATATTTATCGATATTTTTTATTTGCTTTATGAAGTAACACAATTAGCTCTGTTACATATTATCGCATTGTAGTGCTGCCCATAGATAATAACAGTCTATAATCCATTGTTGTTACACTCAATTAACTGACACAGATGACTGATTTACTATCCATATCATGCCACCGTAAAATATTATTATCGATATTGATATTATTTGAGAAACATCACTATAAAAATGTTCTTAGTATGCGTTACAAACTTACATTCCACTGCATTTTTATCGATATCGATATTTATTTAAAGACATCACTACGCATAATGTTTTTAGTGTATGTTCGCCGTTGGTTTGGGAACATTTGTCGTGTTTCAGTTTTAAGTCTTTAGTTATCCCACTTTATAGTTATCAGTAAATTAAATTCTGAATAAAGACGTTTTGTTAGCCAAAAGCGGCGTAGCTTGCTGTTTTTATTTAAATTTATTTAATAAAATGTCTTTGTGTGCAATCGATATTTAGTCATAAAGGTAATTTACTCGTATTCAAGTGCTTTTACATACACACACTTTCACTGAACTCAATAACGTCAAACAACAAAAGTAAACTTAGCGCCCTGTGGGCTTTATCACGAATTTAGTCTGGCTTTCGAATCGAGCTGTCACAAGTAAAACGGATCCGTTAGCAATCGGGATCATGAATTTTTACTAACGACTAACGAGCACCAGCAATCTATCAAATGAACGAAAGATCGAGACGTTCGAAAACTAACAAAAAGTATCTAAAATATTGTAGTTCCAAATCCGCACGCGGTGGCGCTGCTCAAATTTCCATACAAATCGCTTGAAGCGAACTCGGTTCGAAAGCCAGACTAAAATTCGTGATAAGCCCACTGGTTTGCTACACGGATGTCACGGAGACAAGTATATTATTATTGAAACGAAGAAACAAGTGCTTGCAATCTATATGTTCATATTAATCTTGTGATGATATCCTTAAACAGAGTATTAGACATCCCTTACAACAATAAAAATTCAAGTGTAATTCTTTTCATTTATAGTTCTTAATTACACAAAATGAGACAAACGATGCATATAATCAATAAATACATATATCATAATGATTGTATAATAATAAGAACCTTTATTGCTGAGCCAATTAATTTGAGAATTATTATTAACGATCGCTATATAAAATTTTAGGAGCCAATCGGTCTATTCTTGACTATTCGAATAAAGAACTTGTTTAGAATTTACGTTTTAATCGTTCAATTGTTTTATTTTAATAGAAATAAAAAGTATATATATTATATTACATATATACCGTGTTAGTTATTTTTAATATTCAATTTAGTTTCAAAAAATCCTGTAATTAATTATTAACGACTTTTGTTAAACATTGAACCTATACAATAGTTTTTTTATTGTTCTGTTAGTATTTTTAATTTGTTCTTTTTCACGAGAGCCCGATGACCACGGTTTACGTTAAAACACGGGACACTTTATAGTCTTCTAAATTCAAAACGACAGATGTTTGTTATACCAATGGAGTTATTTAATCTTTCTTAACATGTACTAGAATTTCGGCTCCAAACGTTCGACCGAATCACCCGGTACATAAGTATTACCAAAATATTAATCGTTTACTTACCTCTAAATAAAACAAAGTAGTACCTATATACCTATCGCGAAAGTGTACCTCCATTCTTTCTTACAATAAAATTCGTTTAAAAAACTACAAATCGAATTGAAATAGTTGGTCATCAAGAGTTTTTTATTGATTAGGTTAACGAGCTCGCCGACTGTTTGATAGTCGTTTTAACATTCACAGAAATTAATCGATGATTTCGAACTCGATTATAATGTATTCGAATTTGTGTTGTAAAAGAATCGTTATGTCTAATGACAACATATGGCGATATTGGAAAACTTATATTTAAAAAAATTAAAATAGACATTTCCTGTTTCTTTAGCTGAAAACTTGTTTAGGCGCCATTTTTCTTAAATTGTTATCGCCGATTAAGAATCAATCTATGAATAAAATTATTGAATTAGTTAAGAATTTGTAAATATTAAAGAGGTTATTATTCTGGGTGATTCAGTTGGAGCCGAAAATATTGTATTAAATAAGTAAATCGGATCATGAGGATAACTCCTAACTATACTTAATACTGCATTATCGGCTCCAAACGTTCATTTGACTCACCCAGTATAATGGTTGACATTATTCGTAAGCATAACTAGACTAAGATAACTATTATATAGATACTTATATATTATATATACCTAATTAAATTCCAGCACAACAAACAAAATAATAAAAAAAAAGTCATTTAATTTTTTTATTTAAGTTTATAAATATATTGTGTCTAAATGTGAGAACATAAAAACACATTAATTAAAAGACTACATCTTAATAAACTATCAATACTTTCTTCAAATAAATTACGTCACTGTGCAACATAAATACTCGAGTCAATCATAAAAATGCGCACAAATCTTTAATACCAATTAATCAATACATTGTAAATTTGATAGGAACACGCGAATCATGAATTAATCGCAGACACTCGTTCTAAATACGATAAACAATTGCTATCGT
This sequence comes from Tineola bisselliella, assembly GCA_028551675.1. Classification (NCBI taxonomy): domain Eukaryota; kingdom Metazoa; phylum Arthropoda; class Insecta; order Lepidoptera; family Tineidae; genus Tineola; species Tineola bisselliella. The sequence continues at coordinate 50,363 of JAPWLS010001596.1, forward strand.
GAAAAGAAACATCTGAAACCAAATGTATTCGCTAATACAAGATAACCGCACTAAAATAAAAGGTAACAACTCTATTTTAGTACACGACAAAATATACTTCAACCCGCATGTAATAAGAGTTATTATTGCATAAAAATGTTTATAAATAGGTTTTGAATTTAAAAAGAGAAGTGTTCAGAAATGCTTTCCATTAGTCGGCACGCGCCAAAGTTTGCAAAACAAATGACATTTAAAAGGAACGAGATTTTAAAATTGGAATGATCGTGTTTTAAATTTGGAACTCGATTAACGGCCATTATAGTGTCTAGACTTTGATAAAAGCTCAATTAATTGTTATGATACAAAATGCGTTCACTTATTTTATGTAAATTAAAATACTTCAATAATAATGTTGTGCAAAGCAAAGTACTAATGTCCATGCACTGTATGAATAAGATGAAACAAGATTTATTTTGTATTAGCATCTCTAAATATTTATTGATATATTAGTAGAACATTCTCTACTTGCATTATCTTTATTTTAATTCCCATAGTACAGTGTCCTAATGGTGCATTGTATGTATGTATTTATTCAAAACTAATATTATTACCCCAAAAACACTTTTAAATTGTGATATCCAGTCATAGGATTAATTCTGTAGAAAGAACACGATTGTATTTGAGTTTTTGTACTATGTGACAAATAAAGTTCATTATTACCTAATTTGTTATATGTTTATATATAAATTCAATTTTGACTATTGAAGAAATATTTTATATATTATTATTCCGGTTTCCTATGGAGTTAAAACTTTATATGTAAGTCTAAATAGCGAGACATAAAACAAACGTAAATTATCAATTATTATATTAAAGTTAGTGCGATGTATGCCGAAGTCAAATTGTGCTCTTGATGCTGGAGGGCTACTCAGGTATATCCGAAGTTTCGTGATACGGCAGTCACCTCTATAGCTTATGTAAAATTTGTCCGTAAAAAGTCTTGTCAAACGTCCATAAATAAGCCCTGAGTAGTCCCCCTGGTTACGCCATAGCCCAGAATGATTAGCATTAGGCTGCGGTTAGAATAATACCGACTAGAAGATAATTACACAAATTGGGTAAGCTTGTCGTATAATTTTAGACTTGTTCAGATCATTACGGATTTATTGCCATAAAAAGACATGAAATTATTAACTAATGAGCTACTCTTACGAGTTGCATTATTGTTTTAAAAAATTTCGTAATAATTTTTATCTTAATATAATTGTATAGTTCTCATAATAATATTTCTTTCCAGTTATTAAGAAAGTTACACATCAATTTTGTATTTCTGTTGCCTTAAGCTGGTATAGCTGGACGAATTCTCGCTGCAGCGTTAGAAAATAATCGCTTGAACTACTAATTCCTTTGTTTGAACTAATTTAAATTATGCTATGCTGTAAGATGATGTATGTTATATACAGAGGCGGCTCGTGACATTTTTTGATGGGGGTTCACAAAAAAATAAACAAAAAACTAGAGCCTACCATTTATTTTATTTGTACAGAAAATCCATTCGCCGGTCTTTTTGGCGAGCGAAGACATCTATTACTTTCTTGTGAAAATTAGATATAGAATTAATTAAGCGTTTTTCTATACTTATCATTCCCCGCGGCGCGCGGCGCGTGAGCGGTGCTCCAGATTAGGTTAATTTCTCATACGAAATCTTTTGTTTCACGCGTCGGCCTGAGTCGATGTTTCTCTTTAGCACTCATTGAATACAATGCTAGGAATCGTACTAAACTTCGTTTCATAGGAGCGCAATCGCTGGCGCTCCACTCGTTACAACTTGACGCCAAATATACGCGTAGATATAGGTAATATAATATACTATTGTATAGGCATAGTAGAATAGAATGAATGTAATGTAAGGATAGTATGTATTATGAAGAAATATAGATTACTTCTGTAATTTTCGTGGGAACTGCACCAGCGCTCTTTGCCGCCTCTGGTTATATACATACATACATACGTTATTATTAACTTAAAATTTGATTATTAATTTATTAAAAATATAACTAATATTTTGTCGTGATAAAAAACAATATTCTACATCGTGTTTTTTTTTCTTTTTTTGTAAAATGTCTTTAATGTAATTTTAATCATTTCAAAATTATAATTATAATGTAAATCTAATACTTTTAATTTTTAAAAAATATCACTTGTTTTATTCACTCTCAGCACTGATTATACGAATCTAAAAGCCAAAGCCGCCTGCAATCTTCTTAAAACATAAACATAGGTAGGTTGTTAAAAATAATTAGGGAAGGACGACGTCATCGCCCCTTCTGATGTAATTACAAAAATTAATACACAACGGCAACCTCCTTCTGTTTCGCATATCATCGCTGTTCATTTATTTCAGCAGCAGATAATCGCATGCAAAAGTTTTACTATTGTTATTATTTATAGGAGCTCGGCGTGTGACGTCATTTGACTTATGTTAAACTAGGTCGCGGTCAATGACCACAAGCAACTGTCGCTTAGTTGTTACTTACTTGTTATCCTGACTGTTTCAATGGTGACTCTGAAATGTGCCATGATCCTAGTGCTGCTCCAAATCGACTTTAAAAAAAATATATTTAAAGCTAAATCGAAACAAAAGACAGAATCGATTGCTCTATTCATGCTCCTACTACTATAAATAAAAGCGCTTTATGCAGCGTACTAACACGCCTTTTAAAATCCACTAACTTAGTGTAGGCATTACATCTAACCCGCAATCATTGCAGAACATATAATAAAGAATTCGAGCAAGTATCTTTTGACACAATAAAAACACGGACTTCATCGAAGCTTTTCGACACGAATGTACTTAAAACAAACAAGAATACATAAATTAAATTAGTGGGCGTGTAGCTAGTCAACGTTCCTGTACAGTGTATACAAACGCCAACACTTGCACATCTAAAGATTTTGTTGATTGTCTACTTTGTAATATGAGGTTGCGAGGTGATTTACCACTATGCCACTTTCAACACGTGAAATGACAAAGATTGGGTAAAAAGGTATACTGGGATAAGTAAAACCATTTTTCATCAGTCGGTCCCATAAGACAGGCCTGGATACCACACCACCAGTAAGTATCATATATTATGGTATACAACGAAGAAATTAGTGTATTCGCAATATAAAATATATAAAAGAATATAAAAATTTATTGTTAACGCCAGGAGTGTTGTCCATGAAGGTGGAATACTCGTAGTGGCTGTGGTCGGCCTCCTTGCTGTCAGTTTGTCTTTTTCTTAAATCTGCGACGCTTGACACATTTGACAAGGCGAGGACTTTTTCGTCGTGTCCGACAGCCTCACCCTGAATTCCCGCTAAACTAGGGAAAAAACCTGAACTAACAAGAATGAAAACCCTGGGATGCGCATCCAACAGTTAAATAACCAAGGAACCGTGAGCTGCGTCGGATCGAGGTGAGTCCAGACCCTTTGATTTGTGCTCGCGTCGTAGACAAAGCTCTCTTGTAGTGAGGAAGGAACGAGGCAACCCACCGCACCGCCATACGAGCCCTACATCGTGAGGGAATACCTCCTGGCGGCCACATTTTTCTTTGGTCCTTCGATGCTGGATTTCTTTGATTCCCTTGAACTTAGATTGGTTGAATGAATCGCGCTATTTTAGCAAAATCCCTTTATTCGTTGCATAAATGTTGCGTATTTTATCATTTTTTCATTCATAATTTCAATGACATTTGTGACGTTGCTTGTCATTTCCTAGGGATTGTTAGTTCATTCAAAACCGCATAGTTTCACGTTCATTTATTTTTGTTTTTTGTTACCGCTTTAAATTATGACGCACTTACCGCTTTCAAGTTAAATGAATTTTTAGGTTATTTATTTTCAACCGCGCGTGTACCTAAACACAAACCGCTCTATTATAATTATAATTATATATTGTTCTATATATTAATGTTTACCGCTAAATAGATAAATTATTATACCGCTTTCAAGATTAACATTTTAGGTATTTTTTATTATTACCGCTTTCATTTTGCCTAAAATTGTTATTTGTTTATTCACCGCTTTTATTTAATATCTATTTAGTGATAAATTAATAAACGTATTTAAAAGAAAATATTACACAAATTATATTTGTTTTTAATTACATTTCAAAATTTCCTATTTAAATAATT
>JAPWLS010000784.1:0-24982 GCA_028551675.1 Tineola bisselliella
TTATCACAATAAATTTGATTTAGCTGCTGTATACTGGCATTGTCCACTTACATACTAATGTCATAATAATATATAATATGATATAGAAGAATAGCTGCTGTGCCCCTAGCATTGTCATTCTATTATATACAATGTTGCAGATTTATTAGAGTCAATCATAAACGCATGGTTGCAAGAATTATCGGAGTGGATGAAAAATGAAATGCTTGAATTGTTTAAACAAATGTCAAAGCAAGATTATGCGTCTGCGAGTGGCAACAACAGGGAGTACAGGGAATTCAAAATGGCCGACACTTGTGCGCTCGTCATGAGCAAAATACCAGGTGAAGTATATTTAGTTACTTAATCCCCACCCCCCACCCCCCCTCCTTCTCTCTTAAAACGTTACGTAACACTCAAATGAGCATTAATTATTAATTCCCTAATTTTATACACCTCTATACTAATATATAAATAAAGAGGAAACATTTGATTCTTTGTATGTATTGAATAGGCTCCGAAACTACTGGACCGATTTGAAATTTATTTTACCATTAGAATCCTACATTATACCTGATGAATATATATAGTTCTTTAATCTATATCAGAAGAATTAGTTTTATAAACTATATTATTTTATATATATATTTGTAACAAATGTATGCTTTTTTTGGTTTTGGTAGAAATAGGTATATTTAAGCTGGTAAATCTAGTGTTAATAAAATTAAAATTACAATAGTACAAAGATGTAATCATGATAAGTATGCGAATTGTAACATCACGATAGTGTACGTCATGGTGAAGGAATACAGTTTTATAGGCAGGTGGCCGTCCACGATTGCCATGCCGTAGATCTCGTAAGCCAGCTCGCTCCTCTCTATTACACCTAATATTGTCTTCGCTTTATACCAGGTCGGACCTAGAAATAAAACACATTAGTAACAAATTTAGAGTAACGTCACGTTATCACTGAAAGTAATTTCGTCCAGATGACCACTTGTCAGAGGTCATAGTGTTAGTATCGGTCATTTAATCTGGCATCAATTTTGAACGGAGTTATTTATATAAGCAGAAGACATAGAGTTTTAATGAAAATGGTGTAATATAAGATAAAACAATAAAAATACCTTCCCAGGTGATCGGATGAAGGAATTATAATAGTATATAAGATCAGTGGGTTTTGTTCACTTCGCTGGTTAAGACAGTTTTTTTGGGTACTTGACTTATTTACAAGACTATCGACGTAAATGTGTGGCATACCTATATTAATAATTTATACTGAATCTATATATAAACAAAAATAAGAACGTACACACACATACATATAGGAAAATAATTGAAATAACTTTTGAGGCAACAAAAATGATCAATTTGAAAAAATTACGTAAATATCTTTCTCAGCGGAAAAAAATTATTTCATCAGAAAAATAGTACAAAAATACGAATTTCATCAGAAACAATAAAAAATAAAACTCTTAATAGGTTAAAAAAAATTGAATATAGTGTCTTAACACTAGATTTACCAGCTTAAATATACCTATTTCTACCAAAACCAAAAAAGTACATATTTGTTACAAATATATATAAAATTCATAAAACTAATTTTATCTGTTATAAATTAAAGAAGATTAGAAGAATTAAAGAAAATGTTACACGCAGTAGGAATTTTAATTTGATCTTGCAAGACCAGTCATTTTGACTGCTCTGGTAAATCTAGTGTTAAACATAGGACGGTGAGAAGTGATGGGTTAATATAATATTACCTTGTTGATATATTGATAAGAGATGTATGCACGTGCCTTTAAGCGACTTGACTTCGTTGTTGAAAGTCTCGCACGCGGCCGATATCAGGATGACGAACAGCATGTTCACTTGCAGCAGCGACCACATGTCCAACCAATCGCTCAATGGCAGCTGCAAGTACGCGACACCAGTCGTAAGCACCATTCTAAATAGATCAATTTTCGTATCTCAATAACTTACGGATTGCTTTGCACCAATTATTAATGTTTCAATTATGAAGAATATCGATAAAATGTAGGATAAAGTAAATAGGAATATCTGAAAATATAATGTGATTAGATTTGTGTTTGAAAAAAATTAATCATGGATGACATATGACATTTGTGTTTGAAGTTTCGTGAAAAAATGTGAATTTTGACACATAAGCCCGTAAAAAGTTCTGTCAAATGTCCATAAAATAAGCATTGTGTGGCTTATTCGTCGTAACGTCGCTATCAAATCCGTAATTTCGTGTCCGTAAGTGTTCCTGAGTAGGAAACGTCCGTATTTTCGTCAATGCGCATCTGACACACTCACTACTAAGTTGCACATGATTTGTGGTAAATTTCGGGACATTTTAAATTAATAGTATAAACTAAAATAATTAATTCAATTTGATTAATCGATGATCCATATACTGAAATATTTAACCTGAAATTATAGCAATTTGTGCATAACTTACTTGAAACTTGAATAACTGCAATATGTCTTTGTAAACATAAAATATATCTTCGACGCATTCAATTAGCAAATTGTCACTTATTCTTACATCCGACCTGTCTATTATATATTTAATCCTGTTTCTGCACAATGAGAAATGACGTCCGTAGCAGGTTAAGTCGCAAACAACCGGCTCGTCCTTATCTTTCCTCTTCAGCAACTCGTTTACGTATCTGATTCTTATTTTTGTGAACGAAACCAAGTTGAAGAAGAATGTCAGCTCTAAATAAAAAGACATTCCGCCAAAAATCGAAAACAACCTCGAGAGGTCGCGTATGGAAAAGCTAGCATTTAGGAACGTTGTCAAATAGCCAAAAATGGAATAAATAACTTGGCATATGTGTGTGTTGAATATGACTTTGTTTATAATGCTGTTTTTAATGAGCAATTTGCGATCTATGTTTTGTAATTTGATATACAATTGTGTGTTAGAATCTGTGTTGAGGAATCTCGAATGGATGATGTTAGTCGAGCATAAAACGAACTGAACGACGACCCCGAAACATCCCAATCCGATTAATATATTCGTAGAGTTGTAACGATTCCAGAAATACCATTTGGCGAACATATATGACGAGAAAACATCGATGATTATAAATGTTATCGAATGTATCTTTTGTGCTAGTGTCGGTTCGCTGACGAATCGATTTTTGGCATTAACGCGGCACGTTCCCATCACTAGTTGTATAATGTGAAACGGTTTGAAACATCGCAGCAAGTCTTCGTCGAAGATATGTTTTGTGAGTGTTTCTAATTGGGTTATTTTGTTAAATTTATCCATTGTGGCGATGTTTATTACACTCGCGGCCATTTTCAATTCAAACTAAAATTTTTTGTCTTCATTTTTGTTTAACGAAATTAAGTTTGTAATCATTGCGTTATTTGTAATAGAGGTGTTATGATCAACGAAGTATCCATATAGAGAGTAGTGAAGTGAGGAAATGAGATATGTTATTTATTTATTTTATTTTATTTTAAGAAATAGGAAAAACTGATTACAAATAAAAAATACATACATAATATATAAAGATAAAACAAATATAAACGTATATATACTATTAAAGTCGAACACAAAATATGTAGAAAATACAATAAACGATTAATACAATAGTTATCTTGATGGCTGAACGACTCTGCGTAAAAATATCAAATCCATCCGAGATGTCGTTGTGATACGGGCACATGCGGTGTATGTTTTAGATAGTGCGTTAAATTTGTTATTTAACACTAGATTTACCAGCTTAAATATACCTATTTCTACCAAAACCAAAAAAAGTATATATTTATTACATATATATATAAAATAATATAAAATTCATAAAACTAATTCTTTTGATATAGATTAAAGAAGATTAGAAGAATTGAAGAAAATGTTACACGGAGTAGGAATTTTAATTTGATCTTGCAAGACCGGTCATTTTGACTGGTCTGGTAAATCTAGTGTTAAATAAGAAAAATTTATTAGTATTATTAACCCTCTTAAAGCATTTTAAAACGTTTATGTATCTTCCATTTGACCAAATGTTGTACAACAATGTTGTTCAAGCCGTCTGCTCTAGTACATTGAACGGAATGGTTTTTTTATGTCCTTATGTAAATTAATTATTCTAATGGGCTTATAATTATAATTAATGAAATGTCACAAATGTTATGCATTAGTTTTTAATGAATTACTCGCGTTTATCTGAATTAGTATCTTTTATTGGGTTCTATTTATGAAGGTGTTTGTGTGAATTAAAACAATACGCCTCCACTTCGAAACAGTAAATGAAATTTAGTTTATTAATTGAAATTGTATTATATTGTATTGCTGTGCCCTGACCGGGTGTCACATTGACAGTAAACTGTACTGACATCTTAATTTTAATTATGACATGCAATAAAGATATTTGAATTTGATTTTTTAAAAAGCTTTATTGTTTAAATGTGTGTACGTTAATGTGGTTGGTTTAATAATAGTGTTTATTTCTAATTGGGTCCTATTTATAATACAATTGGTTGTTTCAGGCGTTACTTTGCGGAAATCCATATTAAAGGAAATTATTTAAAAATTATTTTGCTTATAATTCCCGCTGCATTAGGTCGATGAAGGAAAATAACCTCCACCAACATGCAATAACTTGTCTCGACGCGTTTCGCCACTTCACGTGGCATCATCAGGATACTGTTTCTCCCGACTTCGTTCGCGTAGTAATGAAGATATAAAGTACTATGAAGTTTAATGATGTTTCATATTTCAACGACGCTTGCCTTTTATGGCAATTTTAAAAACAACCTTGAGTTACATTATTGTAGTTTTAGTAAGGATCCTTTTTTTCCTGTAATTTATATAGCCTATATTGATCAGTGATAATGTAGCATTCAAATGGTGAAAGAATTTTTGAAATCGGTCCAGTAGTTTTTGAGCCATACAAAAATACAAATCTTTCCTCTTTATAATATTAGTATAAATGTATATTTTTTTTTTTTTCAGCACCACTGTTTGTGTTTGGCGAAGAGACCTTGTCCAAGTCGGTGGACCTGGTTGTGTCGAGTTTCAGTCACAAAGAGGTCAACAAGGATTTAGTTTATAGATGTGTCGATTTGGCCGCCTTACATTTTAAGAAGTCTGTCGCTTTGAGGAACCCTTCTTTTGATATTAATTAAGGCTTCTGCAATTAGCTTATGGTGGACGTATTGGCATATAGCATAGTCATCCTAGAAATTATAAGATACGGCCTGAAAATAGTTTTTTTTATATATATTAAATCATTTTAATTTTAACCCTTTGGGTACTGAATTATTTAAAGAGTATCATACATCTGAAACGTATTTAATTTGTTGCTATCTGAAGTAGTATGATAATGCAATATTTTGTATGTAACAAATTGTTTATTTTAATTTAAGACATAGTTTAAACCAAGCCCGTTTAGCTTGCGTTATTTGAAATGACGAGTCGGACTCGTCAAATGTTATTACGCCAAAATTTGCGCGTGACGAGCGTGAGCCGTCAAATGTACCCAAAGGGTTAAAACTTATAAAATTTATACTTTAAAAGTGATTTTAATTAAAAACATTATTTTGTTTTCATTATAAGTGAGCAATTAATTTTTTAAATACTTTACACAAAGGGTATATAGGTATAGATATGATCTCTTTTCTTGTTTAAGTGTTTGTTTGTTTTATGTCTTGTTATTGTTATGTTTATTATTATTATTATTAATGTACCAAAGAAAAATAAATAAATAAAACTATTCTTCATATTATATAGATGTTTTTAATAAAATTCATTTTTCCTGTCGCCCGCACTGAACCTAGCCCGAGCGAGGCAGGCGTGGAACATATACGTCGTACACAATATAATATCACAGAATAAACCATTACCTCCGTTTGTTACAAATAAGCGCTTTCGCATTTAAAAAAAAAATGGCAAGATATAAAAATCTACATTTCAATATCTAGTCAAAATGTGAATTCATTTTAAAAATACATAAATTCTATTCTGTCATTTTAACAATTAATTGAATATTAAATATTAGTGGAAGTTGTCAGGAACAACGCTATTATATCATTGGTCCAGCGGGCTAATACAGTTTAGTCGGCCCCTGGTTCTCTACGTGGTAAGACGTGTCTGTTTGTTTTTGTTGTGAAACATCTTTTGGCGCGGGTATAAACCGGATCGTTGGCGTGGCGCTATACTAAAGTACATATATATACAGTCTATATATAGTAAAGTGTACAGTGTGGCGACGCTTGCCGTGGCGACGAGTTTATTTTATCGAGTTATTTCTGAAATCTATATCATTTAAGAAGTTTTCGAATTTTTAATTTTTGTATTTAATATAAATAAATGTTTCTTAAATAAATAGTCATCATTTTCTGTAAAAAATTCATTGTATTTAATTTTTTCATTAAGCAATAATCAGTTCCTGTTGTAATCTTGTCTTTTACGCATATGACTTGAATAAACTCGATGTTTCACATCTGCCAGGCGTCCCGTGACGGCTCACATTGTTTTTTTTCTCAAAAGCTTTGCCAATTTAAATCTTAAACGAATCATGAACGCCCATTGTCTTCTCTAATTACATTTAATTCATTAGATTTTATAATAAATTTTAGTGTCGTAACAAAGTATAAATTCACATAAATCTTAAAACTTAACCTATAAATATTACTGACCCGAATTTCTAATAGTTTTGTTCTTTCCAAGTCAATAAGGCTATAACCGGTCAATTAAGGCACTACACTTTCAACTTTGAACCAAAATCACTAAATAAATCACAACCGTTCAATATTCATCATAAAATTCATATAAATAAATAAATGTATTAATAATCTATATTTCTATATAATAGGTGACATTTGGTTAATTTCCAGTGTAAATATACTTCATTATCTAACAAATATCACACTTAAAGTTACAATCTTCACAATGACGTCATCGTGCGAGCGAGAACGCTATATTATCTTTCTCTCTCACACATATTAATCAAAAGTAAAGCAGAACTAATAAAAATAGCTCAATGTCATGGTGTATTTCGGAAAGTCTTCATAATGCAGTGATGTTGTCGGCGTCATGTATGCGGGTAGGCAGAGCTTCCACAATGACGGCGTCTTCTTTATCTGAGAGGAACATCTGCGGAGAAATAAATATCCCTTCTTAACATCTATTCACTAAATCTTTATTAATACCAATGTACCTTTGTTATATGGACTCTGGTCTCTCAGAAAGTAATTTAACCTTTAACTACTGAGGTGGAGGCCTCTCAGGTTTTGAGAAAATAAAATTTTTGAATTACTCTAATTAGTTAATTTGTTGATTTTTTAAAATAATTTTATTTATTCTTGCCGATTTATGACCTCATGTGATTTTTCCAAAAAAAATGCTGAGTGTTTTCTAAACTTTGAAATTATAGTTAATTATATACAAATATTTTATTTTATTTAAATACATCCACTGAAGCTAAATATTAAACACTAAACCCTAAAGATATTTAAATACGGGTCTCTGAGGCCCCCACGTCAGTGTTTACGTGAAATTAAATCCACCTCAAAAGCTAAACATTAAGATATCACAAAGAAAACAAAATTAGAAATTATTACATTGTCTATGTATGTGAAGTTTCCTTTAATAGCCGTTAGATGGCGCTACTTAATCCTGTATCTCAATTTGTACTTTTGACAACTATTAACGGAAATAATTTGTGGTTTTGTTTTAACATTACCTGATCCAATGAGCTTTCAGTTACAGTATAATCTTCAATATCGCATTCACCCTGCAATGCCGCCATCGCTCTGAAGATATCACTCAGCTCCGTTCTGCATTGCTTGCCACCAACTGCAGGAAACAACAAAGCATGACTTATTGTATAATAGAGCCAGTGACCGAGGCATGCGCGTAGCCACGGTGGGGCAAGGTTGGGCAAGGTACCTAATCAAACCTAAAAAACTTAATTATCTGTTTTGGATAATTCGAATTATACATACAGATATAGAGTGCGAGTGTAACCTTTTTGTATGAAAAAATTAACTGGGGTTTTTGCTAGTTACATATTATTTTAGACTGCTGCCCCACCCTGAGCCCATGGCTGTCTACGCCCATGGACCGAGGCGACATACCATTGGCAATAGTAGGCACCAGGAACTGCATGGAATGCACATGCAGTGCTCGCAGCTTCGCATGAGGCAGCTTCGTAAGCACGCATCTCCAAGCCACTGATCCCGTCTCCGAACCAATCCTACATTGCACCACGTAACCACCGCACCATCTGTGGTAACAACAAGCGTTACGAATAAGTCCCTTTTTTGATATAATTAATATCATTGTTTCTTCGGGATTGGCATAAAGTCATATAAACTGCCCGATGATATTAGTAGCCTCCCTCTTTATCAGTTCAAGAAAATCATATTACACGTTAGATGAATATCTTACTGATAAAAAAGCTTGGACATAACCAATATCATTTTATGTTTACCCTTAGGTATATAATAGGATGACAATGCCCCTATACAGCAGTTATTCTTCTACATCATAGTAGATTTATTATATATTATTATGACATTAGTATGTAAGTGGACAATGCTAGTAGGTATATAGCAGCCAAATTAAATTGATAATTATTAAATTTATATTTGTATTGACGAGTAAAAGCGCTCTATTGGAGCCCATAAAAAAAAGAAGAATAAATCACTTGTGTCTAGATTGCGCGGTGGAGCTGACAGCCGTGAGGGTCCCCTTTGACAGTATGGCTACTTTTTGCGTGTGAGAGACATCTATCAACACGTGAGTGGACAACAACACCCCACGACCACTGCCGCGACACGAGCGGACACCACGCCAGACGCACACGCGGGAACCAGGGTCCATGCCACTGAAATCAAATATTCAATATGTTAACAGTTAATAAATAAAAGGCAGAGGGCGCTACTTGTGACGTCACATCCGCATAAATAGTGTTGTAATTATGTGACCTTAATATTAATTGATTTTAATTGATTTAATTAATTGATTTTAATTGATTACTTGTGATACATTCGAATAATTAACTGATCTGAATCATTGGACACAAATATAGGCCACAAGCTGAGTCAGTTCACCTTTTGCTAATACGCACCTTGTGGGCTCATCCAGCAGTATCAGGGTGCTTCTGCCCATGAAAGCGATGGCAGTGCTCAGCTTGCGTTTGTTGCCTCCGCTGAGTTTCATGTTGTAATACTCAGTGTACTTGCTCAAATCGAACATTGCGACCGTACGCTTTATTACCTTCAAACAAACATTTATTACTACGCAATTAAACTGAAAAAAGTATTTAAAACTAATTTATATGTATATAGAACACATGACGATTTTCAAATGGATACAGTTTTTTATAGGTATATAAGCGATATGAGATATCTGCATCCCTGTCACATATGCTTTAACAACACGATAAGAATATAATCCTTTTCTAATGATTGCTTCTTCCAGTCCAATCTAATCTGTATCTATTTGAAGATTGTCGACATGCATGTAATTATACGACTACCCTCTGTGCATCATCATAACCATATTCCTTACCTCATCTCCATCCCGAATGCCTCTAAGTTTACAATAGAACATCAATGTCTCTCTGACTGTCAACAATGGATCGATCGCGTCACTCTGAGGGCAGTAACCTGAAAGTATTAACACCATGAATGCTCCAAAGTGCGTTTTGTGTCGTCTCTTTCATTTATCATTGAAAAGAAAGAGACAAACTTAAATACTCGGTCTTTAATAGAACAAAATGTACTAAACAAATAATTAATTTAAGGTGATATTGCATTTTAACTACTTTCCTTCAAAAATAACCATATTGTGGACCTCTTTGAGAATAAAAATCTATATTTTTATTTCTACAACAAATAAAATTTCTACAGGTGCTAATCGCCACTGGTTTAGTGGCTTAAACATAAACCGCCGAGCCTTATTGGCATAGTCAGAACTAAAATTGTGATAATTTTCTTCATCTCATGGAAAAAATTATATTTTCTCAATGGTTTCTGAGATACTCAATACAACAACGAAGAATCTACACAATAACAATTTCAAATCGCTCTGTTGTAAAATTGTGATTTTATAGATCCTATTCTCTTAATAGGACTCGATGTAGCATCCAGGATATCCCGAAACCCTGTAAAGTTACTTGTGTCAAATAGCAGTACACTGATCTTCTTTAGACCAATGCACAGGTGTTATATTGTAATGCAGTACTTACTGACATATCCAGAACATAAATCTTTACGTTTAGCAGCGGATTGGTTCAATATGATTTTGCCACGTGTTGGGATCAGTTCACCGCACAGCATAGAGAATGTACTAGATTTTCCAGCACCATTCTCACCTAATAACGCTGTACACTGAAAACCATGAAACAATCGTTAATCCCTACTAATATTATAAATGTGAATGTGAGTTTGTTTGTTACACAACAACTACTTGACCGATCATCATGAAATTTTGTACACATATTTTTGGAGGTACTTTTTATTAAAAAGGAAATTATTTTTTACTATAGTTGTCGTTATATTAGGTTTTATAAAAAATACGACAAGCATTCCTAAATAAAACTGAAAAGCGAAAAGTGGATTTTTCTTTTGCAAGGACTCAAATATATAATATATTGCGAAATAACAGCTATAATAGTTTCCAATTGACTATAGTTAGTATGATCTCTGATACTTATTTAATGACTTAGGTAAATACGAACGAAGCCGGGGGTAAAAGCTAGTCTTGATATAATTACGCAGATAAGCTTCCAAGTACAAAATATACAAACCTGTCCTCGTGGTATCGCCAAACTAAGCCCAGAGACAGCCGTCCTCTTCCCACTTGCGGTACGATATGTCTTACTCACTCTAACGCATGCGGCCACGTCATCGCTTGTGTTGATCACTGATTGCTTCGTGCCTTCACTGTCCACGTAACCTGCGAAATGATATTTAATATATAATATATACTCAGTAAGTAAGTATAAGTAATGCATGTCTGGCCTTCTGGGAGAGGGTCAATGTATTGTAAAATTTGAATTTGTTTTGATTTATTTTTGATTTATTTTTGATTTATTTTTGAGTTATTTTTGTTTAGTTATTAAGTTTTTAACATTAATAAGCTATTATTTTTATTTTATTTACATTTTATTATTAATATTATTCTATTTTGTAATTTGACTCCTCCTTGCATGGTGTATTGGAATTGACTGTAAGGCCATGCAAGTGACTGTGCTTAAATAAAAATAAAAAATATGTGAGCTATAGAAATCAGGACAACATTTATAACATATTAATAATAAATAAATACATAAACTGAAATTCGAACGTAACTGAATAAGCTCAAAATACAGTAGTCAATCATCAAATGGATGCAAATTGGACTTTGAATTGGAAGAAACAAGCATAAGAATGAGATAATTATATTCTTATTCTTCTCGAAGTCGAGGTATGTGTGAAAGGGATGCAGATATCTTCTATCTCTTTCTATCACTTATATACCCACAAAAACTGTATCCATTTGAAAATTGATATTAAATGGCTCGAAAACACCATGTTAAAGTAGATTAGCTACAATTATATACTTAAGTTTAAATATTAGTAGTAGCTGTGTATTATGAGTATTACAAACCAGCATTAATACGTCCAATCGTAGATATTCTTAGATTATCAAAATGCAACGATGACTCCACTCGGCGTCTTTCAGCTGATACTTCCAGATCTTCCATTTCATCACCCCTTTCAGTATTAATTGATTCCTTATATAACCTGAAATACATAAATTCCAATGTCAAAGCTCATTTTTATTGCTCAATAGTGAACTGAAATTCTTAGAATTGACTGACTAAGTCTTGCGTCCTGTCTCCCCAATTATATTAATTAATTTATTCATTTATAATGCCTACCTACAAAATTACATTATGACTGTATATGATAAAAAGTAGTACTATTATATAAACTAAATAAAATTTTAATTATAGGATAGGACGGCATGCTCAAGGTGATAAAGGGATAGATACGACACTACTAATAAAATTGCAAAAATACATAGAACTAAATAGATGTAAGGAAGAGGGGGGAGAAAAAAAGAAATAAATACATACCTCCGAAGTATTCCATCGAACCAATAGTTTTCAATAGCCAAATTAGCCAAGCATAACAGCAACCCAACCAATATCAATGCAGTGATATGATAACCAACGAGTGATGTCTCCAATGGGCTTGCATACGTGTCCATCCCGAATCTACTAAGCACCTGCGTTTAACAGATATATTTATAACTAATGAAGTGGGGGTCTCTCAGGTTTTCAGAAAATAAAACTTATAAATTACTCTAATTAGTTAGTTTGTTGATTTTTTAAAATTATTTTATTCATTCTTGCTTATTTATGATCTCATGTGATTTTTTCCAAACTTTGAAATGATAGTTAATTGTAAACAAATAAATAATTTTATTTTATTTAAATACATCCACTGAAGCTAGATATTAAACACTAAAGCCTACAAATTTTTAAATACAAGCATATATACAGGACTCTGAAGCCCCCATGTCAGTGTTTGGGTGAAATTAATCAGTAGCTAAAGATTAATAATAAACGTCGAAATAGTTAAAACATGTTTTGTCCCTTTCACCCTTATACGAATTGAAATTCAAAAGACAGAGACAGAACATAAAAAAATAAGAAGGTCGTTTATTTTCCCACATAGGTTGTACTATACATCTCAACGATGGTTACATGTTTGTTTATTACCTGCGCCTGCACAGTGTTCTTGGCAATTTCCACCAAAGCATCACCCAACGCGAATTGCGGCGATAGTAGGAATATCTTGTGTAACACCCATCTGGCATGAATTGTTGACTGGAAATAAAGATATATATGTATATATGTTATCTACAAATACTACCTGCATATAAGTAAACAATTTTATATAGAGCTATACTGCACACATAGAAATGTCTTCAGACAACAATCACATCAACTATGCCAGCTTTGTGAGTCATTACGTCAAATACTGATATAATATTATCTATATAAAATGAATGTTTATCTGTATGTCCTTTATAGAATCGTAAACTATGCATTTGATCATGATCTTTAGCAAAGTTGTTGTACATGATCCCACGAAGGTTTCTGAGTTGATACGACCAATTTTCGACAGATGGTCATTCCGATCTATTTCATATGTTGCTGTGCCAGTTCATGACAGCTCACATTGAACAGACAATATTGTCGTCAAATGAACAAAATCAATAAAATGACTCTAAACTCTTTTCTTCAAATTTATTTTAGTTAGTGGCGTAGCAACGCCTGCAGGGTACAGCTAGTATATTATATATTATATAATATAATACTTACCGCATTAACAATAAAAAGACGAAAGCGGTCTTTTGACCAGTTGTATAGTACAAAGGATATTCGTAGAGGGAATTGTATCGTTCATATACTCACGTCCGACTCTGCAATGATGTCCATAATAAGGAGGACAGCCAAGCCGCTCGCGCCAGAGAACACATTCGTGCAGAACAAAATCATATTAGCCATACTCGATTCGGAGAATAATTTCTCCAAAAGATGAGCGAAAGATGTGCATGAAAACCTGAAACAGAGACCATTGCATATAAAAAATGACTCCTAGGCCTTTAGAAATGTTATTATTACTAAAAATATTGAAATTAAATGAAAATAGTTTATTAGCATAGGAAATTATTCAAAATTATTTTGCTTATAATTCCCGCTCGACGAAGGAAAATAACCTCCACCAACAATCCGAAGCGACCACACGTATCCTGATGATGCTACGTGAATTGGCGAAACGCGTCGAGACAAGTTATTGAATGTTGGAGGTTATTTTTCTTCATCGACCTAATGTAGCGGGAATTATAAGTAAAATAATTTTAAATAATTTCCTTTCATATGGATTCCCACAAAGTAACGCCTGAAACAATTAATTATGTTAGCATAGGCACTAAAGGCGTGCACTTGCTCATCATTAGATTTTACAATGGCTTCCGAAAGGCGTACGACGAGAAGAACACTACAAGAAACTCGTAAATCATAGCCTGTATATGAAATAATTCAGAGAAAAAAAATCTTTATATAAAAATATATATCTACCTATACAACATTAAATTCAGTCAAAAAAAATCCTTCTAGTAAGCCAAGCTTAAACACTAGTTTAACCACGCATTTCCATAGCTCATATTACTACAAAATTTCCTATTATTTTACAACATTCGTAGGTTCCTATAATTGGACGTTTCGATAGCTTTGCAGCTTTCGTAGTATGTGTGTACTCACCCAAACAAGAATAATAACAAACAGATAGCCGGAAGGTTATGTCGGTCAACAAACACGGGTAAGTTGAACGCCAGCAAGACACAGGCGGTTAATATTATATTCAATATAATTATCTGAAAATAACATAATAAGAAATATTATATAAAAATGTATATCGCTGATATAATTACTTATTTAAAAGAACTGACATACTCGTAGATGTTTTTTCCTACAACAAGCCAACATACAAGAAAAATCTCGATACTAACTATCTTTAACTAATATTTTAGTATTTTAATTTTGTTTTTTATGTTTGTGAATTGAAACGATTTCTTATAAATGCGTGTAACAGAACGTAATGACAGCTAGGTGACAGTGGACAGTTGCAATGGATTATTATCATTGGTCAGATATCACGTCAACAATTTTTCAAGCGTGTGATTGGTCTATTTTGTTTCGTACGACTTTAAGCTTTAATGTTATATGTTTGTCCTTAATACTCACAAACATGTCCCAAGTTAGTGCTGCCAGCCAATAGACCGTGGGTTGGACTCCGCAGAGTAGCTGCAGCCGCTTCTGCTGCGTGGCCCTCTCGTTGACCACGTATATGGCGGCCCCGGCTGGGATCAGGCTGTACGCCAACAGCAGCATGCCTGATATCCCCACATCCGCCACATGTTGCAGCCTGCAATACACATACGACTCATTTACAAAAATCCCTACTAATATTACAAATGTGAATGTGAGTATGTTTGTTACGTTTTCACGCAACAACTACTTAACCGATCATCATGAAACTTTGTACACATATTTTTGGAGGTACTAGAAGTAACATAGGATACTTTTTATTTAAAAATATATATATATTTTTTACTATAGTTCTATATTTTTATTTCCGTCTGTCATTTTTATATATACAGTATAAAACTATTTGAATTTTTGAGGTTAGGAAACATGATTGTATGTAGTAATTTTTAAAAATTGATAATCCCAGCCAAGTAAGAAAATATAGTTATCATATTGATTCATTTCTATTGAAATGATCACTGTTACTTATTTAATGACTTAAATGCGAGCGAAGCCGCGGGTAAAACCTAGAATATAATAAATTTACTATGACGTAAAAGATTAGCTGCTGTATAGGGGGCATTGTCATCCTATTGTATTCCAACGGGTAAACATAAAATGATATTGGTTACGTCCAAGCTTTTTTATCTATAAGATATTCATCTAACGTGTAATATGATTTTCTTGAACTGATAAAGAGGGAGGCTACTATCATCGGACAGCTTATTATATGACTTTATGCCAATGCCCGGTGAAGCCTTAGCAATATTTTCTTTTTTAATAATGTTACAATACAATAGGCATGTGTAGATGATGAAGAGATGACCAGCAACTCTGAAATTATCTCAATTTTACAGATTTGATTACAACCAGACGTACAGTGTGGATTTACTGAGTTGTTCATGCGATATCTTCAGAGGATGCGTGTGTGTAGTGATTTCAGCTTCGTTGCATCCTGAAATAGCTTTCATAATGTGCGTGTTCAATTGATTGACGAAGGCCGGCATAGCGTGGTGTCCCTTGTTATTGTACCAGGCGACCAGGTTTGATGTGTTCTCCTTCAAGGATGATGACCAGCCACCGTATCTGGAGAGCAGGAATTGTTTTCTTAATTATCAAATATATTACTAATAATCTAATTCAGTCAAATTTAAACAAGAAAAGAGGTTGCGGCAGCAATGTAAATACTTTTATAAACAAAACTTTAAATTTGAATTAAGAATATGGAATGAAAGAAAAGAAGAACGCAAGGGACGTTTGAATGAGGATTTCGATATTAGTTGCTTAGAATATAAGATCTTATCATGTTAAATACCAGATAATTGTAACGCAAAACGAAACGCCGTAAATCGAGGATTACCTGTGTAGTGTCCTACGCATTTTTATTCATACATTCCACTCGCTCTTTTTTTTTATTTACTTTTAGTAAATGGGCTCCAATCGAGCGCTTTTACTCGCCAATACATATACAAATATAAATGAAATAAATTTATAAATTTAATAATTATCAATTTGATTTAGCTGCTGTATACTGGCATTGTCCACTTACATACTAATGTCATAATAATATAGTAGATTTATTATATGATGTAGAAGAATAGCTGCTGTATAGGGGCATTGTCATCCTATTGTATACCTAATGGTAAACATAAAATGACATAGATTACGTCCAAGCTTTTTTATAGATGTCATAATTTTCAATACAACACTATTTTGGTATATATAGGTTACCTGCGCTCAATATAGTCGTACTGCGTGCTCACAATCCATCGATTGAGTGTTTCCGCGTCCGGCAGCACCACATCCTGGCGCGTTCTGTTGCCAGAGGCATCACACAGCTGCATGTAATCACCGCACTCGCATTGAGGAGTGTGCTGCAAGTATTCAATGTTACAGGAATATATGCACTTGTTGTAAACAGAACATGCAAAAGATCCAGCCTTCCACCAGCTTCAATCGAAAATTAATAAAAGATTTAGTACACATAGTTTATTTGTAATTATTGTAGACCAACCTAAAACTAATCGTCAAATCATAGACCAGGGGTGGCCAACCTGCGGCTCTTTGGAGGATTATTTGGACTCTCAATAAATGTACCCGAGTTCCCTTTTCATTTTTGTGGTATTATATTTTTAAAAATATGTATTATTATTCCGTATGTGTTTCAAAATGTATTTTAAATTACTGACAACATATATGAAAGACTAAGTGCAACGCTTGACCACCCTTGTCATAGACTAAAATCAAAGCTAAACAAATTTTTAAATAAACAAATAATTACATTAAACTATATTTGGGAACCTTTGCAATCCTCATCGCGATCATATACAACATTGTATTATGAGCACCATAAAATGATTTAATCAATTTAATCAAAAGGAATAATCTTCACAAATATAAAAAAACAAACAAACCTGCGCAGTCCATCGAACAGTATTATTTTTATTCATAATTGAATCTAATACGAAACTTGATAACCTACTATCTAACGTATTTGTGTTTGGTAATCTGAAAAATAAACACTCATGTTAGATTAGACAGCAGATATGAAATGAAATGAAAATAGTTTATTAGCATAGACACTAAAGGCGTGCGCTTGCTCATCGTTAGACTCTACAATGGCTTCGGAAAGAAGACCACAATAAACCCGTCAATCATAACATATAGAATGTTTTTACTTTATATTATACTAGCAGTTGCCAGCGACTTCGTTCGCGTAGTAATGAAGATATAAAGTACTATGAAGTTTAAATTTTAACATGAAAAAGCAGTTATTGTGACATAACTGTAATAGTTAGACATATGGTGTCGCAGACTTTTTTTTTTGTAGATATTGATGTCCTCTATAAAACTGTAGTACATCACTTTGCTCTACTGTCAATAATTTACACTTTGAGTTACATCATTGAAGTTTTTATACAGATCCCTAACGTTTTTGAATTGAAAATATTCTATAGCTTATGATCATCAGGGATAATGTACGATTCTAATGGTAAAAGAATTTTTCAAATCGGTCCAGAAGTTTCAGAGCCTATTCAATACATACATACAAACAAACAATCAAATGTTTTCTCTTTATATATTAGTATAAATAAATACATATAAAAAGTCCATGAATATATAACAAAATACATTGGTACTAAACAAAGATGTTAGTGAGTTTATAACTTACACAATAAATTTGGTCGCATCCTTATAGATATCCGGATGCAATTTGAGACTAATTTCATTGTCATACGGCGGCCGGATCAATGAGAACCCCATGCTTATGGTCACGAACAACGTTGGCAACACCAACAACAGCAGAAGAAGCCATCTGAACAAAAGGATCAAGATTATTATACACCTAGCGGTCAATGCTCGAACTAAAACACATAGATGGCGCTGCCGGCGATCGCATAATAATTTACCCTACGCCTATACGAATCCTTGCCATCAACAACTTCTCTATCCCATATTTTGCATCATAATATAATTTTACAATATAATAAATTAATAATAATAATAATAAACTCTTTATTGCACAAATTGAAAGAAAAAAGAAAATAAAAATAAAAAAATAAAAAACAAAAGGCGGCCTTATCACCGAGCAATGATCTCTACCAGGCAACCAACCTTAGGATAGTAAATCGCGAATTAAATGATAGGGTGCAAAAAAAACAAAATAAAACAATATATACAAATGAATAATAAAGATATATATAATCCTAAATTAACTATGCCAGTTATGTCCAAGTTAATTTCAAACAGGATTAGATAATTTAAAAATAGTGGTACAATCGACAATCTTCAAATGGATACAGTTTGGACTTTGGACTGGAATAAACAGTCATTAGAAAGGGATAACTATATTCTTGAGGCATGTGTGAAAGGGATGCAAATATCTCCTTTCTCTTTCTAACACTTATATACCTACAAAAACTGTATCCATTTGAAAATCGCCATATGTACTACTCCTAGACTATTTTAAATATATTTTATTTAAACTTATATACCTTGTTAAAAATTAATACAAACCTATTTCTAGTGTAGTGGGTCCATCGTTTCTGCAATAGTGCGCAGTACTGCGTCCAATGCGTTGCTCTGATTGGCCCGTCGGCCGGCACTAGAGGCGTGACGTCATTTTGGAGACTACTCGAGGAACCGCTCTTTGATGGTATATCTAGCAAACAATTCGATACCTCAATGGCAATATTAGTCCATAATAAAACAAATATTAATCCATAGATGTTCAGAAATTATACTCAAACATAGATTCACTGAGTAGAGTTTAAAACTCCAAAAAACAAAATAGACCAATCACACGCTTGAAAAAATGTTGACGTTATTTTTGACCAATGATAATAATCCATTACAACTGTCTATTGACACCTATAATTATCAGGTGGTTAACTCAAGCGTTATTTCTGAATACAGGCTTAAGTGTGTTTCTGTAGTCCTTGTTCTAACACCCACAGGACAAGACATTCCAGTTTAAGGTCATAAGTTACTTCTTTTATTCGTAAGTTTATTACAACAGAGAAATACCAAATTGTTCCGTATTGTGCGTATATTCGGGCTGTTGCTGGTTGCATATGTTCGACATGACTTGTTCCAAACTGTCACACTCGACAGTTAAATCTCTGTACTCGAGCGAGGACTGGCGTCGCTCCAACGTTGAGAACAGTTCCAGGAAACTAAAAATAAACGTGATTATTCGGTTTATTATTATCGACATTCATTTGTATAACAGGCTATGTTAAGATTCACTAATGAGATGTAGGTTTTGTTTATCATTATTACTGGTAGACATTTCAGAGACGTGGAGGAGGGGAAGGGGGAAAGGGGAGGGGAAGGAGGAGGAGAGGGGAGAGTCACACAATACGACTCCTAAAATGATGGAACATGTTTATGTGTGTGCGTGTGTGCGTGTGTGTGTGTGTGTGTAACAATGATAGACTCACTTATTGTTCAGTCCTTGTACATCGAAGAACGGCAATGTTATTTCGACAAGTGTGTCGCATACGTCTGCCAATTGCGCGTTCTTAATGACTTCCCTCACGGTCGTCAATAACGTCTTTGACTTCTCCTCCATGTCTATTGTCTGAAAATATATTGTATCTGTCATTAAATCATCCCTTTGTTGGCGAGTGTTGGAGCATTGGAAGCGTCATATTTGTGTGTGATATATAAGGTGGTGAAGGCTTAGAATTTTAGTTTTTATTTGTGTATATAGTTGTAATTTTGGAGTATGTATGGGAAATTAGTCGTGAACAATAAATTAGATTAAAAAAAAATCTTAATTGATAAAAAGAGCGCTCTACAATTATTTTAATTAATAATTTAAAACTGAACACTGTCTTCAATTATCTTGAGTATGCTTTCCTATCCTATACTATAATTAAAATTTCAATTGGTTTCTAGTAATAGAGGTTCTTTTTCACATATATTGGCCTTCATAATTTATAATGACATAATCTATGTCATTTTATGTTTACCCTTAGGTATACAATAGGATGCCAATGCCCCTATACAGCAGCTAAATCAAATTGATTGTGATAATTTACATTTACTTTGACGCGTAAAAGAGCTCTACAGGAGCCCAATTACTAAAGCGAATAAATAAAAAACGTAATTTTGCAGGTAGGCTAAAGTGTCAGTTATTGGTCCAAGTAAACAATGCAAATTCCATAGTCACCTGTCCATCCTCATCGTCATCCCAGGGCGTAATGTGCTTCATATCCTGAAGGCTTCTCGGATTCCTTTCAGGGAATGAAACTATTAATTTATACCCATTCCCCAAGCTGCGTTTTATTTCAACTGGTGAGCCTATTGTATGGATTTGACCCTAAAATCAAATTGAAAAACCAACAATCACTGATTATGCTTAAATAAAGGGTCATAGTGGAAGGAAGCCTCTCAATATTGCTATGTATTTAAACTAACGGTCCGGTATAAAGTGAAATATTAAAAGAAATTAATTGGAACATCAAATTCATGCATCAAACAGCATCAATGACATAAAAAGTTTCAATTACTGTCAACACTGAAAATAGTTTCAATTTGACAGCACAATCAGCCATTTATTGAATTAATTTGTTATAAAAAATGTGATAAATGAAGAACCGCTCTACCGATTTTGTGCAAACTTCACATAAACCATCTACTAAATAGTCCGAACAAAGCCTAAACATTTGGTTTGGATAGGTGAGCCCGTTCTTGAGTTATAAAATTACAACGAAAAGTGCACCAACGCTCTTTAGGACGAGCCGCTTCTGCGTGAGACCCAAAATTTTTTTGATTGAATGAAAATTTGAATTATAATAACCCAAATCTTTAATTACCTTATGCATAATAACAATTTGATCACTTAACAATTCGGCCTCGTCTAAATGGTGCGTCGTCAGAAACACTGTCCGCTGATTCTTCAATTTCATTATTAACGACCATATATCCCTGAAACAGAAGTCAAATACTGAAACTGGAGAGAAGAATAATGGATTTTATTTTACTATTATAATACATATGTATTTACTAATAAAGTATAAAGAACGTACACAGCTGCAGTTCTTATTAATTTCAGCGACTTAGAAAGTGCTGTTTATTGCTTAATAATGACGTGATGCTACATAGAGCGATCTATGGATAAAAAGGTAAACTAATAGTAAAATAAGTAAAATTAACGTTTTAGGGAGTTTGGTGTTAAATAGAGTTTACACTGTATATTTTATAGAAATTTAGAATTAATAATGGTGTCAATGACAGGATGACATCGACGACGTAGGTTAGTTTTTTGTACAATTGGAATTTAAAAGATAATTGTCAGTTTTAATTTGAACATATTTAGAATAAGAAATTTGGTTGATTTTGTTTGAAACAAAGGTTATAAGAGGGCTGATAAGGGCAGTGAGGAGTTATTGAGGAGTTCTTCGGCAGCTGGAAGGCAGCTGCTGCTGAATTGTTGAGTTTGTTGTTTCTCGGTAGTCGAGGAATCCAGGTGATTCATCAGCTCAGTATGAACTCGCTGCTTCGGTTAGTAGAAGGGTCAGGTACAAGGATCCACGGGAATGAATCATTCGTCGTGAACAAATGGATTCAGAACACACCTCCTAGCAACAGGATCAACCCCACTGGAAGGTTCATCCAACAGCACGAGTCCGGGGTTCGATATGAACGCTAGGGCGACGCACAGCCTGCGACGGAGGCCGCCCGACAACCTGTGCGTTTGTTCATGCGCCAGAGCGCCCAGGGACAATATATCCAGCATGCTACAAGCGGAACACATTCATTAATAAACTTACGTTAACGTATCCGTAGAACACCGTGCAAGATCACTCTAAAACACAGCATCGATTGAAACCAATAATATTAAAGGAAATTATTTAAAAATTATTTTGCTTATAATTCCCGCTACATTAGGTCGATGAAGGAAAATAACTACCACCAACATTAAATAATTTGTCTCGACGCGAATGGCATTCTTAGAGACATCATTGTACGTCAAGGGGTTAATATAAACCATATATTCCACAATGCCGGCTTACCAATGTACACTATACTTCACTTACCTCTGTACCTCCTGCAAATAGCTGTCGTCCTTGGCACACAGCTTGAGCTGGTGGTATAAGCACAGGTGCTCGTAAGCTGTGAGATTGTGGAACAGCACGTCGTGTTGAGGACACACCCCCACTCCCGGGTTGGAGGGAAGCGACGCGTCTGACCTTATTACGACAGACCCTTTCGTTGGTTTCAACATGCCTGTTATTATTTTGCTGAAATATATACACATATGAATCGTTTAAGTTTCAATTTTTTTAACCGTTTCAGTGCGAATCGTCGCTATTCGGTTTAGCGTCGATTTAGCGACAATTGCGTCAGTCAGAGTTTGGTGTTCAATTGTTGATGTCTATTTATATATTTGTAAT
This sequence comes from Tineola bisselliella, assembly GCA_028551675.1. NCBI lineage: Eukaryota > Metazoa > Arthropoda > Insecta > Lepidoptera > Tineidae > Tineola > Tineola bisselliella. The sequence continues at coordinate 22,718 of JAPWLS010000784.1, forward strand.
TTTATGAATAAAAAATATTTTTTCTCAATTTCTTGTAGCAATTTTCAATCAATTTACCAAAAACCCATAGCATTCAAACGGTTAATGACAGTATTACTGATTTTATGCATAAATCATTTTTGCTGATATTCTGTTTAAATATTTAAAGTTGTCATTGTGCATAGTTTGTTTGTGTACATTCTTCGTTATTGAATACAGAAAGCATTGAGCTATTTTAATAAAAAACTATGTTAATATTTATCTATTAAATATATATTTAAAGTAAAGCTAATATATATCTTTAAAATTTAGATAAACTTGTCATATTCATCTAAAATAATTCCTATGTATTTTACGACATTATATCAATTCGTTGTTTTAATCGTGGTACAGTCGACAATCTTCAAATGGATACAGATTGGACTTTGTACTGAAAGAAACAAAGATTAGAAAGGGATAACCATATTCTTATCGTGTGTGAAAGGGATGCAGATATCTCCTTTGCCGTTTTCAACACCTCGATCGTTTCTCTTTCTATCGCTTATATACCTACAAAAACTGTATCCATTTGAAAAAGTGTACAAATTGCTTCTTAAAGATATAGTATTTTAAATTCAGCTTTGAAACCCTTATTATATACATCTTTAAGTACCGACGTGCGGTCTGACAGGCCCCGGCAGGCACTTGACTCGCTTAATTAATAAACGAATCAACATAATATTTAACCTTTAAGTACCGACGTGCGGTCTGACAGGCCCCGGCAGGCACTTGACTCGCTACTTTACCCCTTTCCCCACCAAATTCCGATCCCTGCTTTTCAGTAGCTGCAGGAACAGTGCCCACTTTGACATCGAAACAGGAAGGCATGACGTCGCGCCCGTATTTGGTGAGTAATTACGATTTGAAATTCCGACGAGGCCTCTCAGGCCTCACGTCGGTACTTACGTAAGTTTTTTGTTTTATTACTTTGTTACAGTAAACTGTTATTTTTACAGATAATGTAAACTATGGATAGACCAGGACCTTCAGGTAGTAAAAGAAATAGTTCTGCGACAGATTTACATCATTCAAGGAAACCTTGGATAGGTATTAATGAATTTAATCCAAATTATACGCGGGTGATTGAGAGCTGGATCGCAGATGAAGATTCCAGCGGATCTGAGGTTGACGACGTTGGCGAAGATTTTTGTCAATCTAAACTAAAAAGAAAATTGACATATAGGTGCTATTCGTGCAAAAAGCACATTTGTTCACAATGCGCCAAACAAGCGTGCCCTCACTGTGCTTAGAATTTAAGGGGTAGTTCGATTGTGGACATTTTTTTTTCCAGAAGTTTTATATTCCTACTATAATTTTTTTCTTAAAGCTATATTAGTCTTAAGTAGGAAATACTATTTTTTGTTATTCTAAGGGGATTATTTTTTGTGTTTTGATTTTTTATGTCTATTAGTCGGATTTTCCCCTAAAATTCAAGCCAAATATGATTGTAGTGTTAAATTTAAAAATATAATAAAGTTCGTTGTCTTTCTATACTTATTTTTTCTTAAAAACCCTTATTTTCTATCATATTGCACAAACAAATATTTAAATCAACACTTTCATTAAAAAACAATACATAATATAAGCGGCCTCTCAGGCCTCACGTCGGTACTAACGTTACAAAAAATGCACGTCGGTACTTAAAGGTTAAGATTTATACAAACTTTCATCCCCTATTTTATCCCCTTAGGGGTGGAATTGATCAAAATCCTTTCTTAGCGGATGCCTACGTCATAACATCTACCTGCATGCCAAATTTCAGCCCGATCCGTCCAGTGGTTTGGGCTGTGCGTTGATAGATCACTAAGTCAGTCAGTCAGTCAGTCACCTTTGAGTTTTATATATATAGATAACGCACAAGCCGAGTCATTTTTGTAAAAACTACGTAAATTACATTAAACACAAAAATGAGTTAATAACCTTGATAACATAAGACATATATACAATAATTCGAACGGTCTCGCGTCGATCTGTTATGTATAGATGACGGATTTTCAGTTGAAACGTATGTTATTCGTAAAATAGTTATTTATTTATATAATATATAGGCTATTCCCACTACCAACATAGTTGTAACCCGCAAACGTAATCGACCAATGAACGTGAGTCACAGGTATGACGTCACAATGAGAAATCAATAATTGACGTTTAGAATCTATAAAATGTTTCTTTAACATCTACAGTTCAAGGTAGGCTATACTTTTATTGTTAAACTAAAATTCATTCTTGCCAACATAAACATGATTA
>JAPWLS010000909.1:0-26927 GCA_028551675.1 Tineola bisselliella
AGAGCAATAAAATCGCACACCCCGGATTTTTACAAATAAAGCTGGATTTTCTTAATAATATTGATAAAAAATTAAGAAGTTGTAATGCCAACTTAAAGCTTAATTCATTATCTTTCCAATGATACCACTAAACAGTATGTAAAATGCTGAAAATGATGTTTTAGGAGATGAAATGAAACTTACAAGTAAAATTGCGACTATTGCATTTAAGGAACAAGACATTGGATATTGTTATTGGATAAAATTAAACAGGAAATTTTCAATAAAATCTTTATTAATATGGACTGTTACCTCCCCTAGCTCTAATTACAGCTCCTAGTCTGTTTTTCATCGACCATATTAATTTTGAATTGATAATTCCTGTGGAATGGCATTCCACTCCTCTTTGATGGCTGATTGCAGTGCTTGAAGATGTGCAGGAGTTGAACTTCTTGCTCTTACTTGCTTTTTAAGCTAGGCCCAAACATGTTCTTCAAGCGCGTTATTGGTCTATTTTGTTTCTTACAGTTGAGTGACAAATTGGACTGTTAATTTGACTGTTGGTTTTATTACCAGACTACCAACCAGAGAGTAAAGAGAGCCTAGACCTGCCTCACATATATTCGTCGTATTGCAAAGCTAAAACTCGAAATAAACAATTAGATGTGCAATAAACAGAAATGCCGCGAAAACTTTTAAACTTATGCACATAATAACGTTTCAACAAACATGTATTGGCATCACACAATGTTACTTCTTAAAGCCTTCAAAATAGGAGAGAGAATCGCTTGAACTACTAGCACGCTTACGAAGTCTTCAGAGTTGCAATGCAAATAACAAGTGAGCAACTGCTACGCACCTGGCCAAAGCTCCACGATCGTTACCTCAACAGAGAATATGAGCTCTTATATATATAATACCTACCTACAAATACATTACTAGTATACATTACATTAGTATTAATAACTTTTATTTTATATATCCCTTCGTCGGGCTCATTGAGAAAATTGATGATTAAATTTTTTCTAATTAAATCTAACATGAAAATCAAAATCATTCTATTTTATTGGAATGTTTAGAAGTAAATTTTATACAAAAGTTATAGAAAAAATAATTTTTTCCCCTTTAAATCAGACTAAAAACTAAAAGAGTTCATAGAACCTATAATTGGTGTGCCTGTGAGATCGGCCGCGCCCGACGGAGGGATATAAAAAAATGCTATAAACAACCTTCAAGCTAGAGTCGATATTAGTAAAAATGACATATAGCATAAAAAATATATAGGCATATAATGCACAGACAACTAAAACTATTAATGACCTTAGAACGTGTAAAAACAAAACACTACCAGCCGAGAGAATTATTGATAAAGCAAATACATAAAAATGCATGCATTCAATTATAAAGCATAGCCAATAATTAAAATTAATATAAATAGAATTAAATTGATTCTTAACACGTTTTAGCTGGAAAGAGAATGCTCTATAAAAACACGAATTAATTCATTTAGCTCCAAAGAAGAGGAGTGCGATCAATTCACTTCCACCATGAGCAGAACAGGAGCTTTGTGTTGTTTGTCTTTTGTTATATTAGCTGTAGCACTTACTCAGACGCATGCCGAAGATGAAGGTAATATTTGTCTTGATTTTTACACCTTTACAAATAATAATAATAATTGGACAATCCTTGGAATAATTTGTATTCAATGTTGTTAACTTTATATTTGAAGGAAATTATTCAAAATTATTTTGCTTATAATTCGGGAACATTCAAAAACTTGTCTCGACGCGTTTCGCCACTTCACGTATCCTGATGATGCCACGTTTTTGAATGTCGTTGGGGGAATTATAAGCAAAATATTTTTGAATAATTTCCTTTAATATGGATTTCCGCAAAGTAACGCTCGAAACAACCAACTTTATATTTTTCTATTAAGAGATCCAATTGTTTGTGTTACTATGATTTATTAAAATTTCAGTTGAAGAACGCATGGGATTAGCTCAAAGTCTAGGTTCAGCTGATGCTAAGGCCATTTGTAAAAAATGTGAGACACAAGTATTTATTCATTTTTTATTATGCTCACCTATTAATGCCAGCTTTGGTGGTACTTTGGAAATATCATGCATTACTCATCATATATTTATTTTCAACTACCCTCTTTCACTATTTCTATATTCATAAAATTAATATCTCTAATATTATCTAATTGAAATGCAAATTGTTTCTATCGAGTAGTATTTTTGTACCAATTCGAAAATCTTTAAATCATAGATTGGGCATAGACATAATTAATTTATAAAAATGTATTTAGATTAAATTGTATACTTCTAGTTGCGTCCCGAACACCAGCACCAAGCCCTGTAAAACCTATAGTCATAACCATACCAATACCAATCATTACCGGTTGTTGTAAGTACCTATTATTAACATTTTACTTAGAGCCTTTTAGGGATAAAGATATTTCCAAAGGTTTCCAACTTCAGTTGGGTATTATGCATGTGAGTGTATATGAAATAGTAAATATATAGAAATGACATTTTATGCAAATTAATCTTGGTATAGGTTGTGATCAGTAATAAATAAAGAATATAAGTGATTAGATGTTAATATTTTTCTTTGTTTAAGGCTATGGCAGTGCAGCAGCGCGAGCCCAAGCTCAAGCCTTAGCAAACGCTCAAGGATTGGGAGGCTATGGCTTTGGTGGATCAGCTGCACAAGCACAAGCTCAAGCCCTAGCAAATGCTCAAGGCTTAGGTGGATATGGATTGGGTGGATCATCTGCACAAGCACAAAAGCTAGCAAGAAGGTGGGTCCAAGCAAATGCCCAAGGCTAGGAGGATATTGGGAGGATCATCTGCCTAGCAAACGCCCAAGGCCTAGGAGGATATGGAATGGGAGGATCATCTGCACAAGCACAAGCTCAAGCCTTAGCAAACGCTCGAGGATTGGGAGGCTATGGCCTAGGTGGGTCATCTGCACAAGCACAAGCGCAAGCTGAAGCCCTAGCAAACGCCCAAGGCCTAGGAGGATATGGAATGGGAGGATCATCTGCACAAGCACAAGCTCAAGCCTTAGCAAACGCTCGAGGATTGGGAGGCTATGGCCTAGGTGGGTCATCTGCACAAGCGCAAGCTGAAGCCCTAGCAAACGCCCAAGGATTAGGAGGATATGGAATGGGTAGATCATCTGCACAAGCACAAGCTCAAGCCTTAGCAAACGCTCGAGGATTGGGAGGCTATGGCCTAGGTGGATCATCTGCACAAGCGCAAGCCCAAGCTGAAGCCCTAGCAAACGCCCAAGGCCTAGGAGGATATGGAATGGGAGGATCATCTGCACAAGCACAAGCTCAAGCCTTAGCAAATGCTCGAGGATTGGGAGACTATGGCCTAGGTGGGTCATCTGCACAAGCACAAGCGCAAGCTGAAGCCCTAGCAAACGCCCAAGGCCTAGGAGGATATGGAATGGGAGGATCATCTGCACAAGCACAAGCTCAAGCCTTAGCAAACGCTCGAGGATTGGGAGGCTATGGCCTAGGTGAATCATCTGCACAAGCACAAGCTCAAGCCTTAGCAAACGCTCGAGGATTGGGAGGCTATGGGTTAGGAGGGTCATCTGCACAAGCACAAGCTGAAGCCTTGGCTAACGCCCAGGGTTTAGCAGGAGGATTGAGAGGATCAGCTGCACAAGCACAAGCCCAAGCCTTAGCAAACGCCCAAGGATTAGGAGGATATGGCCTAGGTGGATCATCTGCACAAGCACAAGCTCAAGCCTTAGCAAACGCTCGAGGATTGGGAGGTTATGGGTTAGGAGGGTCATCTGCACAAGCACAAGCCGAAGCCTTGGCTAACGCCCAGGGTTTAGCAGGAGGATTGAGAGGATCAGCTGCACAAGCACAAGCCCAAGCCTTAGCAAACGCTCAAGGGTTAGGAGGCTATGGATTAGGAGGATCATCTGCACAAGCACAAGCCGAAGCCGTAGCTAACGCTCAGGGATTAGCAGGAGGATTAAGAGGATCAGCTGCACAAGCACAAGCCATAGCAAAAGCTCAGGGATTGGGTGGATCGGGAGGATCATCTGCACAAGCACAAGCCTTAGCAAATACTAGAGGATGGGGAGGCTATGGGTTAGGAGGATCATCAGCACAAGCTCAAGCCCTGGCCCATAGTCGACGTGCTGCAGCTTCGGCTGAAACTGAGGCCTCATCTTTAGTTAATACAAAAGGATCGGCAGAATCTTCAGCAAGAGGTGAAGCTTTGGCGCAGGCTCGACGTTCTGAATCATCTACCAAAGCTGATTCAAACAAGAAATGATGTTAAACATATGTAGGCCGTTTTCATAGAAACTTCAAATAAAATATCTTGTACTAAATGTAAACGAAGCAGACAATCCATATTTTTGAAATATTAGACTACCAAATTATATTATAATCAAATAAATTTGAATAAATTATTTCATCTAATCTAACATTTTTTTTATTATTAATAAAGAAACCAAACAATTTCTCGGCCGTAGGAAAAAGACACAGCAACAAAAGAACATACAGTACAGGTACACTGTATGATTTAAATAATTTTTTGAACACTATCTGTAGATTGTGATAATGCCTGTAGATGATACATGTATTTTTCTAATCCCTTTAACTCTACTAAATTCTCAATACCTAGATTAACAATTAGAACTACAAACATTTATACAACCTAGCTTGTAATTCGTAACCTTCCCATAAAGCCACCTTTCAAAGACCATACAGCTCAAAAACAGTTGTTCTATTAGCCGTCGCTTTAAAAATGATAACTGAATTTCTTAAGCTATTATATTTTATCAATTAATTTCAAAAAGGCTTTGTATGTACTATACAAGAGTCTCAAATGTTAGCTTGAACTAAGATCGTTAGGTTAGGTTAATCCAGATATCCAGATGAATCCAGATAATAATTAATTTTCCTAAAAGTATAAAACGTATTGACAATTCAAGACCTTAATTTATTTTTAATAAACAAAACATGCTACACAATTAATTAATTTATGAATGACTCAAATTTTGAGTTTATTTAAATTAATGACTATGCAGATGTCAATGAGCCGATTAGCTGCGAGCAACTGTTGGAATTTAATAAAATTATCCCAGAGGGCTTTATAATAATTTTAAATTATAAATAAGATCTAGATAAATGTCTAGATTTATTCTGATATTATTTAGTTACAGTGTAGAGTTGGCATTAAATTTACTTTGGAATTGTACTAATTCGTAATTTAAATATTTGCGTGTTATTGTCATTGTTGTAAATAAAATACTACCTAAAGATACTTACTAATATTATCTTAATATATATGTAACTAGACATATTTGTGGCAAATAAATTTATTTTAATAGTGGAATTTCGTTTTAAAATTTTATTCGCGTACATTTATGCTAAAAAATTACTTGATTTCATTCAAATATGAACAGGGTGAATAAAGTGGATAAAAGTTAAATATCAAAAATATTACGCAAAATACCTTACCTAATTAAAAGAATATTTAATTTATAATTTAAAAAATAATATTTATTTTATGATTATTAAATATAGAACTAAGTTAATCAGTAAAAATGTGAATAACAGAAATCAATTTATTAATTCCTATCGTCTTATTAACCTGAAATAATAATTATAAATATTTTTTAAGAATTATAATTAATTAATAATTATCATTAAAAAAAATTCCCTTGAATTGAGCACGTACAGATATTCAAAAACTAAAATAATGCTTTGAAAAAATCTATATTTAGTAGAATATATATTTTTTTAAATTTATTTTTAAATTACTGCGAATTAACAAAAGTAACCGCAAACATTATGTTACACTATATGTATATTAAAATTAGGTGTGTGTGTGTGTGTATTATAGAATGGTTTAAAAGACATGTCGAGACGATTATAATTATATTTAAAATTATTCATTAGAAACGTCATACTATCAAAAGATTATAAAATAATAATATATTTATTACATTGAATTTTTTATTACATTTCTAATTGATTTAACATGCCTGGTGCGATTAAATTACATGTAGAAAAACAGTTAAATAGCTGTCGACAATGCACAACATCGTCTAGTTTATAATAGAAACGTCAAGGATGGATTTTGTTAAATTATGTTTATTGGTACTGCTATCCTTGAGTCACAGCTATGCTTCAAAATTTGGTACAGTATTCATATTATTATATCTAATTTAAATATAGATTAGTGTACAAAACATAGATTTCAGGAAATGTAATAGTTCATGAGATGTATGATTGAAACATTAACTGAAGTGAATAACTACAAAATTTTATTTCAGGTTTAATAAACAACCCAACAGAACAAACAAATATTGTAGTGATTCCACAACCGTACATAGTACCAGGATGCTGTAAGTATTCAAACTTAACTGACTAATATACTGACTTCAAAAACTTAACTACATCATGCAATGTCTCATATTAGGTTGCAACCATGGATCGCAAATGCCGGCACTAGGCCTTACACAAGCACAACCTCAGGCGACGGCGCAGTTGCAGGGATACGCTCTAGCCCAGGCACAGGCACATGCTCAGGCCCAGGCGTATGCACGAGCTCAGGCTCAAGCACAAGCATATGCCCAGGCGCAGGCACAAGCATATGCTCAGGCACAAGCACATGCACAAGCTGGAGCACAAGCGCTAGCAAAAGCGCAAGCGCAAGCTCAAGCACTAGCACAAGCACGAGCCAATGCAAAGGCACATGCACAATCACAAATAGGGTCTCAAGCTGCAGCACTAGCATGGGGACAAGTACGAGCGTTAGCTCAGTCACAAGCTCTTGCAGAAGCAGAGGCTAAAGCCTTAGCTATCGCACAGACGAGAGTAAAAGCAGCAGTATATGAACGAGCAAGTGCGCAGGCACGTGCATATGCAAATTTACAAGCACAAGCATATGCAAAGGCTGAAGCTTTTGCAAAATCACAGGCTCAAGCTCTGATACAGTTACTAGCTCGTGCAAAATCACATGCGGAAGCTTCTGCTCAAGCAAGAGCTTCCGCCCAAGCTAAATTAAAAGTAACAGCGTTGGCATATGCACAAGCAAAAGCAATTGCGAAGGCTCTCGGTGAAGCTGATGCTAATCAAGTAGTCACAGCTCAAGCAAGAGCTCGCGCACAAGCTCGGGCAGGAGCTCTGGCTAATGCATATGCTATAGCCACATCTGAAGCACGAGCAAAAACTCTAGCTCAACTTCAAGCCCAAGCAAGAGTGAGCGCCGAAGCTAGTGCTTATGCGAAAGCCAAATCAATAGCAAATGGATATGCAAGGGCAGCTGCTATCGCTCGAGCTCAGGCACAAGCAATAGCGCTCAAACAACGCTGGGCTAAAGTCAACGCTATGGCGGTAGCGTCCGCTGCTGCTCGGGCACGGGCCCAAGCTAATGCTCAGGCGTCAGCATATGCTAAAGCTCAGGCAGCAGCACAGGCAAGTATTATAGCAGCATCAAAAGCCCAAGCAAATGCTCAAGCAGTAGCGACTGCACGAGCACGAGCACAAGCTATCGCGCAAGCCCGAGCCCAAGCAAGTGCACAAGCTGCAGCTATGGCACAAGCCAGAATCACGGCTGAAGCTCAAGCTAGAGCTACGGCCGCAGCTCGAGCTACGGTTTTGGCTACCGCGCAAGCTAGGGCCAAGGCTCAAGCGCAAGCCGCAGCACTGGCCAATGCAAGAGCTCGGACAAACACAATTCCCTTGAATGTAATTCCCTACTTCGAAGTAAATGAAGACCCAGGTACAGACATATTAGCACAAGCCTTAGGTCAAGTTAAAAATTTATTCATAAAATCTGGCAGACCTAATAATGAAAATACTCATAAAATACAGCGTAGTGATACACTTACACAATTATTACGAGAATCGAAAAAACAAGCTTAAATTTACACCTGAAATTACAATTTCTTCATCCTTATGCCTAATTATAATATCAAAAATGTGATGTGTTAGTAAAGAAACCTACAATACTATTTTATTTTGCGTTACTTAAGAAAGGAAATAATATTGAAACCAATATATTATGTAGACCTTTACTACAATCTTTTATTTCAATTACCTACCTATCCTAAAGAATTTAAATATATTATAATATGATTCAAATTAGAATTCATCAATCATATAATTATCCATTAAGATTCATATACATATTTCCAGCCAATAACAATATATAATAATTAAATTAATCCATTAAAGAAAAGTAGTTTTTACTCTATTATATATTTTTCACGCTATATAAGAATATGCGTACCTGTAAAATTAACGTCACAAAATAGTAAATATTAAATGTATTATTTAAAGTACAAAAGAACAAACAAAGGTGTGGTGTTATTTTGCTCAATAGGGAGCTAGCTGATTTAGTAATATATCAATAATAATAATAATCACAATAAACGCTATAGTAAGCCGTATTTATGTGTTTTAATTATTAACATTATCTAAAACTCAATGTAAATCATAATAAAAAATATACGTATTTCAAATTGTATTAATTACCTGAAAGAAGAATTAAAATATATTTTTTATATATTACAATAAAATTGTATTTTATTGCATTAAATTTGACGACCTGATATACACAGGTTTAGAGTTCGATTGTCGTTAGAAAGAAATATATAATATATTTTTTAAATTAATATTAATAAAAAAGTAGTTATTAATTTTGTCCTTAGAAAAATGCCTCATGTTTTTCTCTTGAGGGTCAACGCAGTCTATGTTTGTCTGTGTATACAGTTGTATTTAATTATTATTAAAATAAATTTCATTTAAATGAAAACTTCTTTAAAATAACTACAATCTACCATACATGTAAAACTTATATATACAATATGGAATAATTTTTAAAAAATCTATTAATTAAAAAGACTATACCATCGTCAATTTTTATTATTATGTTTCCATTCAATCTACTTCATTGTTATGAAAACTTGAGTCATTAGGGGTGACGGGTGCGTTTCCCTTTCCGGCTCAGGAACCAGACTCTACCGGAACTCGTATATTGATTTTGAAACGTCACGAACAACAGTGTTGCTAAATAATACATAAATAAAACTTTTGTATTATTAATAATACTATTTGTATAACCTCGGGAATGAGCAATTAAATATCGCTTTGTAAAACATCACTAGCTAAGTGTTTGTTTTGCAATGTGTAGGATTCATACGGAATTTCTTATTCTGTGGGCTTATCACGAATTTAGTCTGGCTTTCGAATCGAGCTGTCACAAGTAAAACGGATCCGTTAGCAATCGGGATCATGAATTTTTACTAACGACTAACGAGCACCAGCAATCTATCAAATGAACGAAAGATCGAGACGTTCAAAAATTAACAAAAAGTATCTAAAATATTGTAGTTCCAAATCCGCACGCGGTGGCGCTGCTCAAATTTCCATACAAATCGCTTGAAGCGAACTCGGTTCGAAAGCCAGACTAAAATTCGTGATAAGCCCACTGGATGCATTTCAATAAAGACAATTTTGTTAGACGTAAAGTTAGTTTTATTCTAAGTTTATTTTATTACAGTTAATCATACTTAAGGTATTAAACCGTTATTGAGAGTTGTCGTAAACAGAGAAAAGAAAAATCTATATTATTGTACTATAATAATACTAATAAATAAAAGTATAAAAATGGCAAACAACAAAACATTAATATTGATTCAAATAACGTTTGTTACGTACACAGCTGCAGTTCTTATTAATTTATGCAACTTTATAAAGTACTGTCAATTGCTTAATAATGATGTCGTTATTTGGAGTGGGTGTGATGCTACATAGAGTGTTAAATGGATAATAAGGTAAACCAACCAAATTAAGTAATTTAAAGATTTGGTTAAAGAGTTCACACTATATTTTTATAGCAACTCACTGCAGTAGTCAAGTAAAAGACCGTGATGCTTAAATTCGCTCACAATAAAGACAAAAATGAACCTTGTATATTTTATAAATTTACTATCAATCAAATTCTATAATCTATACCAGCCATTCTCAAAGTGTGTTCCGCGGAACCCTAAGGCTAAAATATTGCAAAAAATACCTACCAAAGGGAGATTATAAGGTTACATCTAAATATTACGTAATATTACATTGCAATATGATTATTCATAAATACATATAAATCAGTTTTTTATAAGTAAATTAAGGCTTTTTCCTTCGCCAAAAAAGTTTGAGAACCGCTGATCTATACTCATTGTATGCCTATGTACTATACAATCATCTTCGTAAACAGTTCAGAGGCTTTATACAATACATAACAAATTATATACCTAAGTCGAGTAAAAATCTAATGAAAATATCCCACTTACATTTTATAAGTTTAGCGTGACCGGATATTTTGTTTATCGTATGTCATTTTGGACAGTGAAACTGTAATGTAATCTTTTCTTTCACTTTCGGTAAACGATGCATAGAAAAATATAAAATCGTATAATTTTAAAAAAAATCAAGTAATATATTTGATGGTAGAACTCTAATTCCAATAATATACACTATGGTGTATTTATTCATATTTAATTTTATTACAATACTTATATATTTTATAAATAACAAAGTAAGAGATTCTCTCAATAAAATGTTTTTGTTTCTATTTATCATTTGGCTAAAACCTCATTAGATTCACTCGTCGCTTCCATCAAGTAATCGTTCCTTAATAACTGATATTTAAAGATCACAGATTTACGTTGAAATGAATTAAATAATGTTGAAAATCATTTAGTTCTACTAGATTACGGAATTAAAATTAAAATTTAATCAACACGTGCTTCGAAAATATATTAAATTATTATTTAAATTGATTTATCATACATTTTAAGTTAATTTCACAAGTAGTATAAAAGGCTGGCTACAACATAGAGCCGACATCAGCAAGCGAGTGCTTGTCAAAGAATCCTGCTTTTTCATTATTATAACATCTGGGCACAATGGCGAAGAACACGGCTCATTTGATACTTGTCTTATTGGCAATCAGCGGTGCCTGTCAGGCGTACTATCTTGGATTAACCAGAGCTCAAGCTGCAGCGGATGCTCAGGCCATCAGTAATAAGGGTCTCGGAGGATCTTCAGCGGCAGCACAGGCACAGGCCCTCGCACAAAGCGATGGCAGCGGATCGTCACAAGCGCAAGCACAAGCACAAGCTCTAGCAGGGAGTCGCCGCGGAAGCTCAGCAAGCGCATATGCAGCAGCCCGAGCTACCGCAAGAGCTCAAGGATTAGGTGCATCTTATGCACAAGCTTCCGCCGCTGCCAAAGCTGCCGCTGATGCTACTTCTGAAGCTACCGCTGAGGCTAGCGCTTCAGCGATGGCAATGGGCGGAGGTTCAGCTATTGCAGAAGCAGCTGCCGAAGCAGCTGCTACTACTACAGTGTGGGGAAGTAGTGCACAAGCATATGCTGCCGCAAGTGCAGCCGCTCATGCCGCTTCAATTGCTACAACATTAGGAGCAAGTTCAGGACAAGCCCAAGCCGCTGCTCAAGCTGCTGCACAAGCTGCCGCTCAAGCTCAAGCTTCAGCTGGAGCTGTAGCTGGTTCGAGTGCGATAGCTCATGCAGCTGCAGAAGCTGCAGCAAAAGCTCAAGTATATGGTGGTGCCGGAGCTCAAGCATCAGCATCTGCACAAGCGGCTGCACTAGCTGCTGCTCAAGCTGCTGCACAAGCTCAGGCTCAAGCTCAATCACAGACAGGAGTCTACGGATTATACGGACTAGGTGGTGCGGGAGCGCAAGCCCAAGCTCAAGCTCAGGCCCAAGCGCAGGCACAAGCTCAGGCAGCTGCAATGGCACAGGCTCAGGCTCAAGCACAAGCGGGTGCATATGCTCAAGCTCAAGCACAGGCACAAGCCCAAGCACAAGCCCAGGCCCAGGCTCAAGCACAAGCTAGTGCGTTCGCACAAGCACAAGCTCAGGCACAAGCACAAGCACAAGCGCAGGCAGCAGCTCAAGCACAAGCACAGGCACAAGCCCAAGCACGGGCACAGGTTCTAGCACAAGCACAAGCACAGGCACAAGCAGAAGCTCTTGCTCAAGTTCAGGCCCAAGCAAAAGCAGCAGCTCTAGCTCAAGCGCAAGCTCAGGCACAAGCTGAAGCTCAAGTTCATGCACAAGCCCAAGCTCAAGCTCAGGCACGTGCACAAGCACAGGCAGCGGCATTTGCTCAAGCTCAGGCTCAAGCGCAGGCACAGGCGATAGCTGGGGCCCAAGCTCAGGCACAAGCTCAAGCACAAGCTCAGGCACAGGCCCAAGCCATGGCTCAAGCACAAGCACAAACTGAAGCTGCTGCCGTAGCAAGCGCAGTGGCTCAAGCTCATGCAGCAGCTCAATCACAAGCTCAGGCAGCAGCGCAAGCTCAAGCAGCAGCTCAAGCTTTAGTATCAGCGAGTGCATATGGCAGTGCAAGTGCAACTGCAAGTGCAGTAGCTCAAGCTAGAGCAGCGGCACAAGCTCAGGCTACCGCCGCAGCACAAGCTGAGGCAGCTGCACAGGCTTTGGCCCAGGTTCAATCTCAACATCCTATTGTATACAGAAGATCAGGTCAAATTCAAGCGGCAAGCTCTGCTCAAGCCGAAGCTACAGCCCAGGCTCAATCAGCAGCTGCAGCTTTGGCAAAAGCACAAGCTGAAGCAGCAGCCTTGGGTAGAGCTTAAACAGCAACCAGAGCAGTTAATGTTTGTACAGCTGGAAATTAAGCCAAAACACAGACCATAGCATGAAACCGGTACTTCGAGAATTAATTAATTATTAAAATTGCAAATTATATATGATTGTATGTTTATCTTTATAATATGTAAATCCAATTTATAATATATTTATTGCATTCAAACTACAGTTTTTAATATACCCTTTTACAATTAAACTATTAATTAGTAACAGTACTGACAAAATAGACAACATTGCAATAGTGCATTACAATTTTTAATTAATCTGTTTTAGTATAACACTACCAAAACATTAATTAATTATACAAAAACATGAAAACCATGAAACCAAAACACACATAAATCATTGTGATATTGCTACTGCAATGAATTAATCGCTGTCGATCAAACAAGACCATGGATAATCTCTAGTAGTATAAAACGCAAGAAATTACTTTAACATTTGCTTTAAATCCGAAGTCAGGTCAAAAATGGAGGGAGGTATATTTGGAAGAGTATGCTTCCTAGCCTGCCTTATATATTTACCAAACAATGTTGTTATGGAAGAAGGACCGACACATGTCTCTGGAGGTACGTTTATATATAGGTATAGTAATACAATATTTTGTATAAAAATATATCATACAAAATTAACACCTAATTTGGCTAAACATTAACTTTCAGACACTATACTATCACAAGCCGATGCCATAAAAATGATGAATATTAAATACAAAATGAACTTAAATGCAACTGCAGAAGACGAGGCCAATAGAAGATCAGGTGCACCTGATGATGCTGCGAGTTGGGATTCTACCGAGGGAGGGTATCTGAAGGTTACCTCATTTGTTCATCCAAATCAAATTAAAGGTAAACAAACTAATAATTACGGAAATTATAAAATGCTTTTATAAGGAGTGGAAAGGTGTAATATAGAGTGTAGTCTGTTTTTTTTACTAAAACACTTTCTTTTCGGGTATGTATTTATTTCTCGTTGACGTAACATACAATCGTAATATCAAAAAATTACAAAATCTTTAGTAAAAAACATACTACATATTGGATCCGGCTCGAAGGACCAATATAGTGTGAAAATTAATGCTGTTACGTTTGTTTAATAATGAAATTTTAAACTCCAAGGTTACCAATCAAGGGGCAATTTGCAATGCATCACCGAAGGAGATATGTACTACATAAATGCGGGAGCAGATTGCTACGTTTGTGCTTGTGTATACGAGGGGCGTAGTGTTGGTCCAAGATGTGCACGTTGCTCCGAGTGTATGGCAGCACGGCCAACCAGGCCACCACGCCCACCACCAACTACACCTCCGCCACCTCCGTCACCACCTACCAGTACGTATTTAGTGAACATAATAGAGAAATTTATTTCGTACTTTTATGATTTACATTACATTTTCATAAAACATAGTTCCTTGGTCAATTTGTTGGTTGTCCATCCTTGTTTTCAATTACAGAGTATTTTTATTATAATTGTTACAAGTTTTTGGGTTACAAAGGCAAACTTAATGAATAACCTTACACTTACTCTTGGAATCGTAAAGAGAACATACACAAAAATCAATCTTAATAATTTTAGAAATAATATTAACTATTTTAAATTAATTTAAAATTTGTTCAGGTTGCTATCCTTTCCAAGAAGGAGAATACTTCCAAAATCCACTAAACCCATGCCAAATATGCGTGTGCTGGTCGAAAATTAACAGCATGGGCGGGCCTGATGTACAAATCATGTGTCAAGAGAACCAAGAATGCGGTACTGTATTCTACTATTTTTATTTCTACCCACAAAATCATCTGAGATTTATTTTTTTTAAATATGGAATTAGAATTTATATAAGTTATAGTTCCTTGGAGCGGTTATTAGATAGTGTCAAAACCGCAAAAATACTAATATTTTTATCATGCAGTAACTATGAGCACGACAACACCTCGCGTACGACCGACTGCACGACCAACGAGACCCACTGCATATCCAACGACATTTCGGCCAACGACATTTCGTCCCACGACTGGTACGACGTTTTTATTTATTTTCTCTCTATGTACAATCAGCCAGTCTACTGTCTAGCTTGTGAAAACTCCAGCGCTTTTTGTCTTCTTGTATAATTTTCCCAGAGACAGCATTGGTTAAGTATAGCCAATTATCTCTTAGAACTATAACTGCATAATACAGTTAATTATTATTATTTTTTATTTTATTTATTTATTTTTAATTATATATTTATTCTTATTTTAGTAGTATATGTATATGTATAGATATATAGAATTATTTATATCTTTATTATTCATTTGTATATATTTATTTTTTTTGTTTTTTTTTTGCACCCTATCAATTAATTCGCGATTTACTACCCTAAGGTTGGTTGCCTGGTAGAGATCACTGCTCAGTGATAAGGCCGCCTTTTGTTTTTTTTATTTTCTTTAATTTGTGCAATAAAGAGTTATTATTATTATTATTAATTTCAGATCGTCCATGGTATACGACAACAACCAGGCCTCCGCGTAAGTAAGCGTAAAAAGTAAAAACAAAAATAGGTACGAGAGCGTGTATTTAAAAGGAGGTGTATCAAAAACAGATGGTAGCTGTGCGCCGTACCGTCCCAATATCCCGTACACCAGCCCAGTAGACGAATGTTTAATGTGCGTGTGCAGAGAATACAAGAGCAAATGGAACACTGAAATTGACGTCATTTGCAAAACGAAACCGGAATGCTGTAAGTAAAAGAATGATTATGTAAATAAATATTAGACTTAATTTTTTTTTATTGATAGCCACACTCCGCTTGACGTTAAGCTAAAGTGCGGTCCATGAGCATAGACAACTGTTACCACAGACAGATGTCCACTATGCCGGCTTGAGGAGACGAATGTGCTCTGTCCAAATCAACAGGACACACTCCTCTTGTTATCTCGGCTACTTCCAAGCTAATTCCGAAACGCGACTAGGTCACTTCACGAATGTTCCTCTTGAAAGCCGTGGTGCTTCCCCAGGACGGCATACTGGGCTAATGCCATCATCAGTCTGCCTACCACTCTTTGAAATTCTAAGAATAAAGACAATCTAGTGGTCGTTATTAGTCCAGTCTATCCCACCACTTTTGCTACTACTTGCACTTGAGGTTGTGTTTCGCTATTAGATTAAAAGTACGTCATGACGAGAGGAATTTGCCGGCATAGTGAAGGCTGCCTGCTTGCATCATGCGGGTAAATTAAAATTGTCTTAAATTCGTCAAAAACCTACTTAAATATCTATTCGATGACAATACGAAAAAAGGTAGGTTATACGCAATTATTTTCAATAATGTTTAATTAAAATTTTTAACGTACATTTTGCAAATAAGAATAAACTAAAGTATTTCTTCCAGGTGTAATACCAGACGACTACGATACCGATTATATCTATCTGAGTGAGTACAATTTACAAAATTCACTTGTTTTTATTGAGATAAAAAAATCGATGAATTCGATATTTAAAATTCAAAAGCTTACAATATTAATTTCAGTTTTAGACTATTTTCACTAACGGCCTCTACATGTAATTTAATTAAAATCAAGAACAAATAAACGATAAAGATTTTAGAAGAAAAAATAATTATGTTAAAGGAAATAATATTTCCTAGTGGTCGTTAATGAAAATATTTTTTTATGGTATTTTACGTCATTTATTTTAAGTAATTTTCAGAATAAGTCTTTAATGAGTTATGCAAGTAAGTATTCAATCATCAAAATTAGCGTGAAAATAATAAATCAATTCACGACAAATCTAAACTTACCATGAATATTTTCATTAATTTTCTATGCACACTTTTAATCATATTAATTGTCTAATTGAAATAAATAAATATAAAAAGTAAATATAATAAGATTGGGGTATAAACTGATTATATAATACACATATATACAATCCCCTGACATCAATATATAATATTATGGATATTAGAAGAACACTAGATATAAATACGTAATCCTATAAATATTAGTAATATATATTTGTACTCGTATCACATTGGAATAGAATACGTAACTTCTGGCGTGTTAACTAATGTAGTACATAATTATTTGACCAATCCTAGTCGTACATGGTCTTTAAACAAAATGCACATAAGCGAGCTTTATTGCTGTCGGTATTATCTACCAGCTTACCTTTGTCGGTGTGAGCGGTGATATGAAATGAAATGAAAATCGTTTATTAGCATAGGCATTAAAGGCGTGCACTTACTCATCGTGACTTCGAAAAGGCGTTTGACGAGAAGAATACCACAAGGAACTCGCCTGAATCGTCAAAGTCGTCAAAAAAATACTGGATTTATAAATCAGATTGAATTGACAGAGATATTCGGTGCAATGAGAAGAAAATAATAATAACTAAATATACACAATACATACATCACATAAAATAATATAAAATAATAATATATACTTAAATTTGTATATACTTTTTTATATATACTTATATTTATGAGGAGAAGCTATAAGTTAATTAAACAAATAAAATAATTAAGAGATATTTTGTTTTAAGATAAAGATATAGTAGTTTATTTATTACATACGAAATGTATCCTATTCTAGATGAACTGTGTAGATACCACAAATTGAATGAAGTATTCGAGGTCCCCGGCTTCTTGTGTAAGAAATTCGTATGCCGCAGTGCGTACGGTCAGGTGTACGCCGAAATAATTGGCGACCCACAATGCAGTGAGTATATACGATTGCGTTTTAAACTATTTTTAGTGCCTATATCTGTATTTACGGTTTAACTCTTTCAGCCACAGTTTTACTATGATTACTTTACAAAAAAAAACAAATGAATATTTGGTTTGTATATCGTTTAATTATTACTACAAGGCACTCAATATATGATTTTTCAATTCATATTTAAATTTTGAGATACTTTTATTATTACTAGAGATGTTCGGACTAGTCGGCCACTAGTCGGTAAAGCCGACTATCCGGCCACTATCGTAGTCGGCGACTAGTCGGCGATTAATCGGTAAAAAGCGCCGACTATCCGGCTTCTTACTTTGTGTCTATTTCTCAATAAAATGTATGTCTTACTTCCTTGTAAAGAAAATATATTGATGACATTTATCAAACAAAATTAGTATCTTAATTAAAAAACAAATCAACATAATATTTAATGACATATATTGCAATACTGCGTGATAATATTTGAAACTATCGTCAAACTAGTGAGCTGTAAAACTCAAAAAACTTTTTTTGTTATTTATATTTGTCCACAAATCAGTAGTGACTGAAATTGCAGCGAATCAGCTGTAAACGAAGCGTCACGGGAATCCCCTAAACCGTAGTCGGCTTGGCCGATTAGTCGGCTTATTTACTAATCGGCTAGTCGGCCAAAGTCATAATCGGCACATCTCTAATTATTACTTATAAATTAGTAAAATCATTATAGATTTACGCTTCTTTCCATAGCTAGTTCTAGCTCCTAGGATTTCTAATTGTAATATATGCATTTTAATAATGACCTTTTAAATTTAATAGTAAGCATTATAAATAGAACATTGGTTTTATGATTACATAATGGCAATATAATTTGATTGGAAGGCTAAAAAATGTATATAGCCGAAAATCAGGTATAATTGAAGGCAATCGAAGTATGAACAAAAATTTTTTTTTTTATAAATTATTTTTCTGTTTCAGATAGCAATGAGCTGATTATACCAGGTAAGATAAGGCATTACTGTATTTATTTATTTTTTATTATTTATATGGTCATAAATATATAAATATTTTTAAAATTATTTTTATCAGATCCTCTATGTCAACGTTATGGTCCTGGCGTTGAATTCGTAGACCCAGACGAAAATTGTAAAGTGTGCACGTGTGAAATCGTCGGTTCTGTGCTTGCGCTCGTTTGCAGAAAATCTAGCTCATGTGAGTACGAATATAATATTGAACAAAAAGCATAATAAATTTAAAGCTATTCCGCCGAAACAGCCGAAATATTTTTAATCCAACACCAATAAAATAAAACTCGCGACCGCAACAGTGTGCAAACAAAGTAAAAATTTACGAGGTGCGCCAGTACGAAACGGACGCACATTTGGAACGCGGCATAAAATTGACAAACAGCATAAAAAAGCGAAAAGTCCACAATCGCCCCAGGTAGGCCGCTAAAACGACAAAAATGTCTCGTTAGAAAAAAAGGAGTTCAATTCCGCCGAGTCGTGAAAAGAGGGCACTCAAAGCAAACGTAATAAGGGAGAATATAAAGGGTCCCACAACGATCACGAGAGACGAGGCAAAGGCAATCAATGCCCAATCAACGTAACAATCGGGCGTGCAAACTGGTGTTCCGATGATCGACTGCCAGTAACCACCCTCTAAGTATATTGCTTTCGGAATCCGTTTTGAAAGCGTTCAACCCGTAAACTGATAACAAATATTTCTATACGATTCAATATTGATCTTTGAGTTTCACTGTTCATTTATATTTGTTACAGGCTCGCAGCAAATGATTGGTGAGTTATTTTAATTCTATATTTTATTTTCACAATATCTTACATGATTAAACCGCACTTCTGGATTAGCTATTTCAACTGCTGCTTTTGAACCGAACTCCAGTTCAAATATCAGACTCCGTGATTTCATTTGTTTTTTATTTAATATTTCAGTTCCTGCTATTAATACAGAAGTAATATTCTTGGGTGAGTTTTCTTTTGTTTTATTAAATAATGCATGATCACTATAATAGGCTTGATTAACAATTTCCAGCACAATTCTGCAAGTACCAACCACCTTACGAAGACTTCCAAACTGATTGTAGCGTGTGTTCTTGTAGCCCTGTATACAATTACGTTATTGCTAACTGTCGCCCAAAAACCGAGTGCGGTAAGTCAAATTGACTTGGAAAACTATACTACAACTCATTATAAATATACAACTGTTACCATTACAGGTGGACCTCCATCTGGCAGACTACCTGGATCTGATAATAGCCAACACGGAGGAAAACCCGGCTTCTCAATCAGTGGCTCAAACCACATGGGTGGAGAATTACATTTGAATGGTGGAAAACAAAAAATTTCTTCAGCGGTGATACACACTGACAATAAGCAGTATCCGGGACATCAAATATCGATATCTGGAACCTCATTCGCTAATGGAAAAGTCATGGGATTGGGTGAAGCCAACTCTCAGATAAAGGTACAAGGTTATCGGGACAAGACTGGTGCTCCAGATGAGGAAGAAGCTGAGTTAAAATCAGGTATTTTCATATTATTAAGTAAAAATAGATCAATTAATATTCCAATAGATTCAGAAATTGCAGGCAACAAATTAGACCAACCGTATTCAATTTTACATAAACATTTTCTGAAATACATAAGGCAAATTGTTTTGTAACTTTTACGCAGTTTCGTACAATTCTTAACAAGGGAAACCCAGTAATCCCGGTCCGGGGGTAGGCCTCTAAACCCTGACAACTTTTAGGAGATAAATTAAAAATATATTTACAAGAGCAGCTGCTATGCGGGTAGCATGCAAATTCTTTGAGATACTGTAATAATTATATATAAATAAAATAAATACATATAGGGATTCCCAAACTGGGCAATATCTAGTACTCGAAATATATTTTTTTACTAATAAGGTCACATGTATAATATAACAATTTCAACATTTCAAATAAAAAACACGTAGAGGCCACATTTTACCCATAGCACAGTTTATCATAACTATTTGATTACAAACAAATGAATCAATACAACTTTAGGTTTTCTACACCTACGTTAATAATATATAATCAAGAGGAATTACCTACTACTCGAAATCTCTCTTTACTGATACCAATGTAACTTCGTTATAAGTACTATATGATTACTGTAATATTATCTTACAGGAAGACAAAGAAGAAGTCTAAGAAGTCTGTAAAACTAGAATCGAAACAAAAGAATGACGACAATGGCAAATTAATATCGGACACTGAAAACATAGATTTAACGACGAGCAAGATAATTTTAAATATACGCTTTCAATTAATGTACATATTAGCATATCTGTACATATTATTTACATACAACTTCCTTGAGATTATATTTATTGCATATTTAAATTTTTATTTCAATTTTCTATTTGTCTTGTGATCTCAATTAATCTGACATTAAACTAAATCACAGAAACAACCTATAAGTTTGGGAGCCTACACATATCTGGGTCCTATTAATATGGTAGGATCTACAAATCACATTTTATAGGAGGGCGATTTAAAGTTGTTATTGTGCATAGTTGGTGCAGATTCTTCGTTGTTGTATTTCTCAAAAACTATTGAGGAAACATTTTTTCTTACAAGAGATAGGGAATTATATTTTGTAGCTATTTCAATGATAAAAAAAAACGAAAATTGTAAAAATTTTCGTCTGGACTATGTAGATGAACTACATCAGTTTGGATGTAAACGTATCAGTCGCCTTAGCTCATGGACCATACTTTCAATCAGATTGCCTACTATTTAAAAACAAACAAATAAACAAAAAGTATTTTTATCCCAATATAGAAATTAACCACAAAACAGGTAACTTGTGTAAAAACCTTCGTAAACATTGTAAAAATGTTTTATTTCCCACGACAATTTATACCTCGCCGTAAACTTCGTCATAGAATCAGCTAACAAGACATAAATCTTGTCGAGGGAAAAGAAAATAAAAAAATGTGAATTAATTTTTTAGGTAAACCCGAAACGTAATAAAATGGGAACGTGGACGCAATTATTTGAATTGAATAATAAAAAAAATGGAAAATTATAGACGAATAAATTCATACAAATTATTGTTTTAACCGATCCGCGATAGAAGCTAACGCTCACAACCGAAAACATTCCAATATTAAACTAAGTTAGATAAACAAAAAAAACACACATTAACTAATTAAATTAAATTCAACATTTCGAAACATTTGCAGCTATTGTAGTCGCGACAGGACCCAATTGCTGCAAAACTTTTGATAATTTAGATTTAATTAATTAAAACAAATGCAATAGTAAGTAAACTGCATAAAGTTTTTAACTTAGTTCAATCAAGCACCACCACTATGCCGGCCTTAGCAATAGCTCGTCGAATGTATTAAACGAATCTCTATAGCCACCCAATAACACATTTCCATCCCGAAGTCAAAACATTCATATACATGAAATTGTAATAAACAATAAAATTTTTATTATATTACTCGCGCAATGAATAAATAAATAGTACAATAAAATGTGCTATTCGTGAACGCCGGAGAAATGAAGTTTAATATTTTATTCAAACACAATGTAATTCACTTTCTAATAATAGGTACGTTTATTATCTATTAATTATTATTAGAAATAATCCAACTCCGTCAACTGAAGTGACAGACTACACGCGTTCCCTTGCTGCTTCTCTACACAGCCGAAGTATATACAAGCAGAACTACATTCATTTGTTGTCGTCACTATGTTAGTCTGTTATAATCCTCACAATGTAACAATAAACATCAAATTTATCTTCAATGTTATTTGATTCACACCTGATTTGATAACCTATGCCTGATACCTTTCATAGTACATAATCTTATTAATTACAGTCCACCTAAACTTTTTATGTGAAACTTCAAGTGAAATTCAAAACACAACGAAAAGCAAACCCAACCAAACCGAATCAACAACAATCAATATAAAGACAAGCTTAGAAATAGACAAAAATAAAACTGCAATAAAGGAAAATGCAGGTCTAGCAACAAAAGTAGAACGGAAGAAAAAAACTATGAAAGACTTCAAAAATACGCGGAGAAGTAAAACCCATAGGTCGACTTCTTCATCAGGGAATTCTAGACCAGATAAAACAGGGGATTCACAAAGTTTAGATATGACATCGGCTGATTCGTCCTCTACTGACGGTAGTGGGGAAGTTGCGTATGAACCAGCAAAAGGAATTCCTCCTTCAGATAATGATCGTCGGGGATGGTAAGATTTGCTGCAATCTGCTAATTTAAATAACTGTTTTAACGACACAAAAATCCTGGCAAAATACAGAATGATTGATATGGGCTAGAACAGCGGTTCTCAAACTTTTTTGGCGAAGGAAAAAGCCTTAATATAATTATAAAAAACTGATTTATATGTATTTATGAATAATCATATTGCAATGTAATATTACATAATATTTAGTTGGAATATTTAGATGTAACCTTATAATCTCCCTTTGGTAGGTATTTTTTGCAGTATTTTAGCTCTAGGGTTCCGCGGAACACACTTTGAGAATGGCTGGGCTAGAAATTCTAAACACAGAAGTATTCTAGTGGTATAGTAGAAGCTTCTTCAATGACAATTGGTTATCTGGAAGAAATTACTTTTAGTGATAAGATCGCCAATTGCTCTAAATCTGTTTCCTATGAATTAATTTGTAACAGCATTGTTATTATTATGTTTTTAAAGCAATAAAGTATTTATTATTATTAAGTATTCATTTGGCTAGTCTAAGAAATATATTTGCATTTGATACTAGATCTGTGAATATAATTAAATTACCATCTTTTATTGCTGCTATTTGTACCATAAAAATCTAGATAACCTAATCATATATGACTACTGAAATTTCAGGAGACGATGGCACCGCAGATGTACAGTATGCTATCGAGACATGATACGCTCCTATCGTGATCAGCGTGTAAATTGGATATGTGGAGCCTATCAAAGAGCCAGAAGAAGTTTCAAGAGTGAATGCATGATGTATTACAGAAACTGTCAAGATGGGACCAGTAAGTGAATTAGACGATACAAAAAATAGATAAGCAATAAGGGTATATATTAATAACGCAAAAACTTGATTAATTGAAACCAAACTAGATATAATAGATCAACAATAGAAGGAAGAGTATTCTAGCTTCATTAACAATTAAGCTTAGTATGTAATGTTGAGCTAGAGCTTGTTCTGTTTGAAGAAATAACAGAAGAAGAAGAGTCTTTGGATAGCAGTTCTCTCCATTGATCAGTTTGATAAGACTATAATTCATTTTTTATTCGACAGTGTTCGTAAAAATCCACGATCATCGTTGCGAGAACAACACGTACCACGGCCACCACTTCTTCTACGATTACAAAGTGGCTAAATCTGGAGAGACGTCAATTTCTTCAATGGAATCATCAGAAGATTTGTTCTCGTACGAAAATGATGGGCCAACACGACGTCCAATTATCACACAGTTCATGGATATAACGTTAAGACCCATTAGAGGTTATTTTAATGCGGTAGGGTAACATTAAACAATATAATAAATTACTTAGAAAGGACACATTTTTTTCATGCATAGGGGATGGGCCCCACACAGACTGTAACGTATATTAATGAAACTAGCTGTTGCCCTCAACTACGTCTGCGTAATAATGAATGAAATAAATCTAATAAGATTTATACAAATTTTCATCCCCTATTTTATCCCCTTGGGGGTAGAATTGATCAAAATCCTTTCTTAGCGGATGCCTACGTCATAACATCTACCTGCATGCCAAATTTCAGCCCGATCCGTCCAGTGGTTTGGGCTGTGCGTTGATAGATCACTATGTCAGTCAGTCAGTCACTTTTGAGTTTTATATATTTAGATGAAATATATGTCGATTTGCTCCTTATAATCTCTAGTTTACAGTGGTAATATTAGTTTTAATATGTCTAACCGGAACAATAAGTAATATGTCAATAAACAAGCCTTAACCCAAAAACTATAAGATATGATATTTAGTTAAAACATCGCTAGAATACTGTCAAAAGTAATAATAATAATATCTACCTACCGTTTACAATAATCGCAGATAGTGCGATTGTATTGGACATTGAGATATTGGCAGCAGCGGCCGTTGTTGGTTTCTTGTATATAGTACGAACAATATACGTTACAATTCGTAGTGGGCCCAAAATAAAATGACTCCTTTTTGGCTATTTGTGTACCAATATTTGAATCATAGAATTTAAGTAACCAGAGGAACTATTTATTTGAAAGATTTCGGTTACAGTAGAGATAATATATTTGTATTAAATCTAAAAAACATATCCAAACACAAATAATATAACTGACATTTGAAATGTAAGTTCCATTAATCGTGAAGAGAAAGAAAAGAAGTAATTTGTCATAATTCAAACTCCTTCTTATGAAAAGATAAATGATGACAGTTTTTATTTTGATGCATTTTCAGACAAAAAAATGCATAGAATTTGCGTATCTCAAATGCGTTAGGTCAGCGGTTCTCAAACTTTTTTGGCAAAGGAAAAAAATTGGCGATGGAAAAACTGATTTATATCTATTTATGAATAATCATATTACGTAATATTTACTTGGAATACTTAGATGTAACCTTATAATCTCCCTTTGGTAGGTATTTTTTGCAGTATTTTAGCCCTAGGGTTCCGCGGAACACATTTTGAGAATGGCTGCGTTAGGTTAGGTTAACTAACCTAACATAGACGCTTTCCCAAACACAGAGTATCAGACGTGAAGGTTAGTTGAAAATATTTCCAAAAAAAAATGTTAAATTAATCCTTTCACTATAGTCAAAATAAAACACCCCGTTTATTCAATAGATATGAAAGAAGCATATTTCAAAAGAGAAAAATCTGAATATTAAATCATTTTAGTAGACGAAAAAAGGTTTGGACCAAATCCGTTTCGGGTGTATCAAAGAGCTATTGTTAGAAAGTATCCACTATAGGGTAATAATATATACTTTGGAGAAAGGAGATACCTTCCTTTGTTATTTCAAAGATTTCTATGTATTTTATTAAATCCTCAAACATGATAGATTTTCGATAAAATATTGAATGAGGTACATATATATTTAACGAGCTTCTTGTGGTCCTTTCCTCGTCATATGCCTTTCCAAAGCCATTGTAAAGTCTAACGGGAGCAAATGCCTAAATGAGTGAATTAATTTGTTTCAAAATTTATATAAGTACAAGCTTTTGATTTATAACGTAATCTAATAAATAACCCGCAGATATTATTACAATAATAACTAGATAAAATAAATATATATTAAAACGATAAATAATAATTTGAACGGAGCACATTCGTCTTCTCAAGCCGGCATAGTGTAAGCGAATGTTATACTTGGGCATTTGTTTGTGATTACAGTTGTCTACGCTTAACACTAGAGGGAGTATGGTCATATCCTAAGCTAATCTAAAATAATAATACTAATATAGTTAATTGGTAACCCATTCACATAATGAAACTAAAATTAACAATTAAACGCACAACACGGATACCAGCGTTTAAGTGTAACCAAAAATTTAACCGACACATGTTAAAACACATTTACAGTAATATGAATATTTACATAATGTAAAATGTACATTTCACTATAAGCCCCCATCTTTACCCTCATTTACGCAATGGTGGAAAGGAATTTCTTTTCACATCGGTACGGTCAGTAGAAAAATTTTATTTATACATATAGCTTATCTTAAGCGACCTTATCTTAAGTCTCTATAATGTAGGAGAATAGACTTAGTTACAAACAAAACATATAATATATCATAAAAACATAAAATGTATACACTAATATCAATATAAGATATGTATACAAAAAACAGTGGAGCATAGTGACTGTAGACTGTTACAGTGTTTCACAACCTTTTTGTGCCATGCCCCACCTTAGTCTTTCTAAAACTCTTATGCCCCCCTTATGTAACCAAACACCCAGTTGATATTTTAGTCTCAATGTAGTCAAGCGAAACTATAGCTAATAGTTATTTACCGCAATTATTTAAGAATTTGCTTTTTTCGTTAAACTTGGCAACGAAATCTAGTCTTGAGTCCATTTTCGATTTGCCCCACTGTGGGGCATGGACATACATAAAAAACAACACACGAGAAAAGTGAAAATTGTTTTGCTAACGCTACTAGTAGGTATTTACGCTGCTTATCTCATGTAGCACGTCTCATTTGCGTGCCCAAACGTGAAGGGTGAAAGAAGGCAATGAATAAGCTCTTAAACATTTACCAAATAACATCAAACAACGTAATCACAATAGATTCCCATTTGAAAAAGTGCCTTAGCCCTAAACTACGTATGACTATTTCTTAGATTTCCTACAAACAAATAGGGTGAAACCGGGTAAAATAGCGCACTTTGCATTATTAAATTTGATTAGTATATATTATATATAGTAAGCCGGCACTGATTTCAATTCTACAGGGTGAGGCATGGGAACCGCCCACATTTAAAAAAATCGAAGTGTCGTCGTCTGCTCGCGTTCTCGATCGGAAAATAATTTTGTCATAGGTGTGCAAACCTG
>JAPWLS010000578.1:0-20801 GCA_028551675.1 Tineola bisselliella
GAATATTTTTAATAGGAGACATAAAACATCAAATTATCGCTTCTCGAACAGAAACTGAACAGAGAAGTGCTTATTTTCGCTTACCGCTATCACATCTACGAATTGGTATTGAAAGGCGTGTTTGAGACAAAAATTAGTAAAATAACTACAATCCCTGACATTCCTTTGTTCAAAAAGCTTCGAGAAAATTGGAAAAATGTAGATCCCAAGAAAATACAGAACTATCCAAAAAAGTTATCGTACCTGGAAGTTTCAGAAATTAACAAGCTCTTAGAATTCTACCGAACTGCATTGACTGAAAAAATTTCTAAAGATGACTACCGAGAATTAATAGAGCTCTCAATAATATTTCTTGGTGGAGATACAGAGCACAAATTTAAGATTCGGCCTCCAGGCGCCACTCGATGGATGGCGAAAGTAATTTATTCAATAAAAATATCCCTACTTAGCTCTCAATTCACAATTTTGAACAAGGATAAGACAGCTCTATTAGATGTCTGCCTGTTCATCGTGACATCCTACGTCAAGCCTTGGTTGCAATGCAATTTAGCAATAAAAGCACCCTACCAGGACTTGTATTTTTAAGGGCTATGAAAGCTTACGAATGCATAGACAAAAGTACCACGAAAGCAGCTTTACAGAAGTTCTGCCAGCATTTATGGCATTTGACAGATGAAGTGGCTGTCTTGTCCTTATTTGACGATGAAGTAGGCCATGGAACAAAGGTGAAAGAGGTCACTAACTTAACCAAAGCAACCCCATCTGCCTACAGTAAACGTTACATATCATCGAAAGAAGAACTTTGTGGATCACTTTACGGTCAGTCTCACAAATAATAACTTTGTCTTATTTTATTACATTAATTATGTTATGATAATTTAAATGTTCTTTCTCTTTCGAAGAAAAGCATCGACGACTTTGTGTCAATCAAAAGCAAGTTTTTGTTCAATCGACTTAAAATTGATGACAGTTTCCTCCAAGAGTGTCCAACTTTATGACCACACAATTCTTTATTTCAAGACGCTAAAACTAAGCTACTATCACTTAGAGCCGTTAACAATACAGCTGAAAGGACGGTTAAGTTAATGCAAGACTTTCATGGCTTGATCACCATTGAAGAGGAACAAAAGCAATTTTTACTACGTTGTGTACAAGTGCACAGACAGGTATATCCTGACTGTAACAAAAAAAAAATTGAAAAGTAAATTTAATTAATATGTCCTTTTAATGATTAATGCTAAATAAATATAAGACACACATTAAACATGGTTTTATTTATCAAATAAGCAGAAAGTTCTATAATCTTCTGTATGGATTCCATACTAACTTTTATTTCAAACTTTGACATCAAGTCGGCACGGGTTATCATTATGCGATTGCGATAATATTTAATATTTCAGTTATTAAGGTCAATTGGAAAAAAATTAGAGGGTATGCGTATCCAATTTCGCAAAAAAAAATTTTGCCCTTATAGCTTGGGACACCCTAATGTACATACAATAACCAAAGTCCAGATGAAGAACAACACATACTCGTATAATTTCAACAATAAATAATTTTATGCAACAATATCATATTTATAACTAAAAATTTGTTCAAACCGAGAATCAAAGGCGTCACGGAGGCCGTAAACGGATCATAATTAAAGGTAGGTGTAATTTATATCAGTGCAATTGATTTAAAGAAAGTGTATTTCCTCGTTCAAACGTTGGAATGTTTTAGAACAATATGAACGAGACAATGTTTAAAAAAAGAAACGACCAACAGAATCACACCGCGATGAAGAATGGCCCTTGTCTCGTAGTCATTAAGAACAGAGGTTCTTATCTAAGACGGAATAATTAATGAAAGTGTAGATGGGACTGAGGCATGCAGCGAAGGGTTTGTCCGCCTGCAGTTGCATGACCTTTATAGACGTCTATACGTTGTATTTTTTATTCACAAACACGAATATTTAAGTAATTTTTATTTGCCTCAGGAGATATTTCATTAATTTAATAATTTAATTAATCATGTTTGATGATTGATTTAAACTCGATGAGTATTGTTAATTTATTTTGTTTTATAAGTATAAATGACTTGTGTTTTGGTTATATATAGTACCTTTATTACAAACAAAGAACCAATAAAAATAAACATATAATTTATTGCTAAATGTGGAGTGTTCACGTTGCAAATAGAATTTCAAAATAAGGTATGAATTCAAAGTAATCATAGGATGATGACGAATTGGACCTGTCAAACGCACTGAGAAAATATTTATAGTACACGTGGCCGATTGCATGGTTACAATCAATCGTGGCCTTTCACGTGAGTTCAAAACGTGCAATGTATACGATTTTTATAGAAACAACCAAAAATAGATCGCCACGAGGATCTAACGAAGGCATAATTAATGAAAGTGTCGATGGGTCAACGGCACTCAGCGTGAATAAAACGATATGTTTGCATGGCATATAGTGCGTTTTATTAGTTTTATATCCGTCTTGTACCATTAACTGGATACCAATAGGTACATTTTGACAGTTTTAATATGACTTTAGAATTAAGCTTGATATAAAAATTTAAATAATGGGCTTGCGAATGTTCATAATTAAAATGTGTTTTAAAGCATTTGTATAATTTGTGACTAAAATGTAAATTATTATCCACAAATTATATTTATTGAACCATAAAGATTGTAAATATTAATTCTGGTTATAAAGGAATCGAAAGCATGTCAATCAAGTAAAAAATTTAAAAAGTAAGAAAAATTAAAGATTGCCTGATTGAGTGGTTAGGGACACCTTTTGCATAACAAGGTCCTCATTGAGAGGTTATTCGTCATGTTATCTGCTCATTTATTTCAATAAGCCTCTCTCATTTTATTTATGTCATTAAACACTTCGTGCCTTGCAATTATTCTTCATTTAACCCCGATTTATAAATTCACTATTCGACATCATCGATTTTTCTAAAGTTTACATTATACATAATATAATTTGTTTTATTAATACGATCCAGCTTGCGTTGTATGTTATCTTCGACAAGTTCAGTAGCTGATCACTCGCTCGCCCGTTAGTAATTTGACAGTTCAGATGACAGATTACAAGGCGTTGGTAAGACCACCAAGGAAATTGTCGCTCCAAGTCAATGTCCTCGTATGGTAAAATGAATTAAGGCAATATAATTAGTATAATTTTAACTAATTTAAAATACTATGCGGCTTAATTGTTATCGCGTTTATTTAGTTTTTTTTTCGATTATTTTATCCGGTTTTGTAAGCTGAGTTAAATATTCAAAAATAAACGTAATTTCAAGACGCAAAAGATTTTATAAATTAGTTAATTTTAATTTTTTAATTTGTATTATGAAAACTATTTAACATAAATAATTTCTCAATCAAATTATTCTGATGCTAAAAGCAAGTAAATATTAACTTGTGAAAATGGTTTAGTAATAATAAACAGAGTTACAATGCACTGAATACTCCATTTTGTCTATCCTTGTCAAAACAACGGCCGATACATTTTGGTTTATGAGACAGGTCGCGTTCTTAATTGGAGAGCTTCTGTTTGTTTCTTTGCTTAAATAAATTGACTCGGTTGTGCTTGTGGTGATAAGAAATGATGAGGGACTACCACACTTTTCGTTTTGTCATTCCTTTGAGATTGATTATTGTTCAACGCTTCAGTGTAAATTAGAGAGACTTAAAGATATGAAGGAATTAATTTTTTTGGACCCATATTAATTAACGATGTTAATCTTTCCGGCGAGCGAGCTTAAGACGACTTTTTTATGATATGTAATCTGACTTCGTTTGATATTAAACTCTCTATCAATTTATAACTGATACACTTTTTATCTGTAAAAATAAACATATGTTATATATAAATATTGCAGGCAACACCTTTATTCCTACTTAATTTTATCCAACGCCCTCTCACGACAATAAGTACAACAAACAACTTTTGTCAGCGTACAAGACGTTGATCTAAAATACAAAGTACGGAAATCTCGTATACATAATATGAGACCTGAATTGTTAGGAAAATCATTTCTATGGTGAAGTGCCTAATCCGATTATCTATTGAATTTGCTTTGGACGCCATAAGGAAAAAGGAATGTGCTAGCATCCCTTTAGCTTCACTAGAATCATGCTTTATATTTTCATATTTTGCGAACATTTCGTTTTCAAACTAATGTTACATCGAATAATATAATCATTATTACAAAATCAAGCACGATCTAAATTCTAATAAATTGTGTTAAAAGCAAATCACACAATTTCGTGATACAAATGACCTAAGTTTTAATTTACACTTTCTAATAATTTTACGTCTAAATTTTGACGCCTCACGGGAGGTCCGTTTCATCAAATACTTATCTAATTTCACAATACATTTCTAGTAAACGTCTGGTATTTAAATATAAATCGAAAGAGCGGAACACAATGGTGTAATCGATAATTGAATTCAGCATTGATGAACTTTACACCGGCCGACCTCTCAAACGTGACAGACTCGAAAGGAATTCACGCACGAAAATTTAGAGTTGATACAACGTAGAAATAGTATAATCTTATTATTTCGGTATCTCAGGAATAGGAAATACCTTTAATATTATTAATATTTTAAATTATTATTATTATTTTAATTTTAAACTATGAAACTAGCAGTTGACCAGCGATATAGTAAACGAGAAATCATGCTTAAATAATTGCTATTTTAAAAACTAAATATCTTAATAGGTGGTGTTAACAACTCTATACATTTACATCACCTGGTTATATTAGGCAAGTCACTATCTGTCGACATTGTTAATGCCAATTAAAAGATTTAGAATTGTGAATCTTTGTTTGCGTCTGACTAATATAGACCAATAACTGGTTTGGATATTGAACAATGACTTGTTCTTAAGCCTTTTGAATAACAGTTAACTCTAACAAGAATTCTTTTTATATTAACGTACTTTTAAATATATACATATATATTTACAAATTAAGGTTTATTGACGACATTTTCAATAAGTCAATTACAGACATTAGCTCTAATTTAAGAAAATTTAATTCATAAAAAAAGTATGGAAACATCTAAATAATCCGTGAAGTGACATGACCGTCATATAATACTGAATTACTTTAAAAAAAGCATATAATTTCATAAATAATAAACCGATATTAAAACTCAAAGTGAAGTAAGAAATTACAGTTTCAGATGTCTAATCCTTATGAAATGAAGAATTTCTAAATTATTATAATACCCACTACAGAATAGCAATTGATATTTATTTTATAAATTACCAGGAAAGCATTTGACATAAAATACATAAGTTATACTTGACGCGAATGTTCGTCAAACACAGATTCCAAGTGGATCTAATTCATTATCTGAACCATACAATGGATTCGAAACACAATATCACTACCACGAACACTTGCCATTTGTGAGGAAATACTATACGTCCCAATTTTTTACTTTTAATACTAAATGTTTAAGCCTTAGTGTTCACTAGAAAAATATCGACATAGACGCGTAAAACCTGAAAAAAAAATTACATACTCATAAGCTACATGTATAAGGATACATATAGTTTTTTAAAGCGGATAATAATCATAAACCATATTCAACCTAGCAAATCAAAAAATAGTATGTTTCTTTTTTGGTATCAGCACTGATTTTTAATATGAAAAAATCTGCATGTTCTCATAGCGACATGCAATCGCTTTTGTGACCTCTAGTCCTACTAAGACATTTTAACATGGAAAACGCAACTATGTTTTTTTGTATATTTTTGGTTCTATGTTTCACCGATAGGTTCGCGTTGATTTATTCTATATATATTTTTTAAAACTTAACATTTATAAAATAGTCGCATTTTCAATGGTAATTATTCAATATACAATATGTTTGTTAAATATCATTTACCTCATGAAGTCGGGTTATTGAAGGTGAATTATTTTATAAATAATATTTTCCTCATTAAACATAATAACTAACTAACGGAGATGCGAAAATACTTGGAATAATATTAGTCATTAAGACTTAACTTTTATTTTATTTGTCTTCTTAATTAAATGGATGACTAATTTGATGTCTACAATATTTCACACTTTGTCATTGGCATGTTTCTGGTTTCAAGGTTAATTAGTTTTCTTATACTCTTAAAAATCAACTCAATTGCTTTTTGAACAAAGCACACTTTCATTTGAAGCGCAGATTCGAGTACATAAATATTTTCGTTTTGCTTTTTTACACACGCTCATTTCTTATTATAATAAGTAACGTATTGTCAAAAGCTTTTACTCAGAGCTCATGTATTGATTGCTCGCCAATTCTCAGAAATTACCATTATTTCAAACATTCCCACGGCTTCGAAAATGGAAGGAACATTAGCAATCTATTAAAACCACTCAAAATTTGTTAAGCTACTGTTCAGTCAAGACTGTGGTTATTAATCATTTTGTCAGCAACTTTAACAGTTCTATAATTATCGCAATTAAGGTTAAACAACTATTAGTTACTTCCTTTGTTCTTAAGTTGACGGAAGAACGTGGGATTTTAAGTGGCTTTAGTGTCAATTTAGCATTGTGTAGGTTAATGAAGTCATGACTCAAAATTATAAATGGTCATATACTAGGTATGTTTTATTATGTCAAAAGATATACCTGGTATTATGTATCTGGTGTTGATGCATTAACACAAACAAACGTTTCTTTAATTTATATCAATACAATAAAATCCAATATGATATCCCTAACATTGACCTAAGACTTCGATCTTAAAAGCTTACATTTGCATAAAATCATTAGTAAGCACAATGGTCTGCGGGTACAAGGATGTGATACGAACAACTCTCTACTACTCCAAAAATACTAGTTTTTATTTTATTAAGAATCCATTGCCGCTTATGATTGAAGAAGTTTTTATTTTGTTTAAGTATGACAGCAATGGAATACGCAGGAGGAGATTGATTCATAATAAGAAGGTAGTTTAAAAGGTAAGAAGGGAGCGGTTTGCCTCCTCTCGAATATGATTTATCATCGTTCATTAGGCGAGTTTGTCCGCAACGACAACAGATGGGGCTGATAGCACTTGGCAGGGTGGCCGCATCGGGCGTCAGTTATTATTTTTATTACCAGTCTCGAAAGAATAATACCTGAGGAATGCGTCCTTTAATGAACTTCAACCCTTTTGAGTTTGAGATGATGGATAGAATTAATGTCTCTTCCTATTGTCGATAGGAGACACGTGTTACTTTCAAGCGTTTATAATAGTTTGACGAATGAATACCGTATTGGGTTAAAAGATTATTGTTTAACATTGTTTGTGAGACGTTTTTGGAATCTTATTTCACATTTAATTAATTATAATAATAATAATAAATTGAATTGGGACAACCCTTAAAATACTTACGATGTAGCATTACTTGCATTACACAAAATCGGCTTAACTGCGCGGGCGCAAGTCGAGTCTAACAATTTCTTAAAACTGCATCTTTAACACCAGACGTCGTGTCGTGTCTCAAACGTAATTAAAGGAGAGTCGTGAATTTGCATACACTTCTGAGAGCTCGTGGCGCAAATCAAAAAAGAGCTATGTTAATTAGCATATTCGTATTTTGAAATGTGACGGTTGGCGTGTGGAGCGTCATGCCACTCAGCGGTGGGCCTGCCTGTGGATATCTTCACGAGAATGCAATGTATGGACATTACAAAGTACTCGTATTCCTTCTTAATGGAAATGTCAATTCAAGAGCTTCAGTAGCCTAGAGGTGTAGAATTTATCCACTAACTGCTCACAACCAGAGTATTGCCATAAAATTAAATTGAAAGGTATACAATTTTAATAATTGCGAATTTTTGATTATTGTCATTTTTCTTTGAACTAAAAACACGTTAATGCGTATGTGTGTGTGTGTGGTCTTAGAAACATACATATTACTCAAAATAGTAAATCAATACGATGAGACGTGTCCATACCAACATTTACAAGCACAAACCAATCGTGATAACTTTAGTTTTGTGTCTCTGTTTTAATTAATTTGGATCACGAAGTCGCCACTTCGGGTGTCACGACAGAACACAAAATACAAGAACACTGACTGACACACTTCAAAATGTCAACAAATAGACTTTAGGATTATCTAAAATCGCTACTGCGCTTTTGTCTTGAACTTTCGACTATTGTTTGTTGTGTTTTAACTTCTTATTGGATGCTTTCTCAGGATGAGATTACAACAAGGTTAATAAGCCTTAAGAGGCTATCTACTCAATATTCTGTTACCAGACAATCCTCACTACAATCCCGTAAATGTAACAGGTAATGTTAGTTTGATACTTATAGTATAGTGTAGTGTACACCCACTAAACTAAGCGATAGATGAATACAATGGAATCAAATGCCATAACATCATCAAACAATTTCAAAATCAGATCCTATGCATAACGAATGGAGTTGATAAATAGTTTGAATTAACCGATTTAATGCGGGTCACCCATAACAGGGTGACTGAGCAGATTTAATTCCATAATGATAATTGAACTGGCAAACACCCATCTCCCATCGTATCGGCGCAATCTATTGGGAGAACCATACTTCGAGAGGTATGACTTGCGCTATTGTATTAATTTTTTCTTTCTGTTTTATATCTTGTCTTTAGACACGATCTTTAGCATTCTGATTAACTTGGAGCTTTACCGCTGAGAATTGTTTTAAATGGTAATCGTGATTTCTTATTGAATGTTGTTTGAAGTTAATTCATTAATGTCTTTTGTTCGTATCTTACGTGAGATGTGTGCAATGTGAGATACTTACAAGTTATGGAATACGATGGTGACGTAACTTTTCACAATAGTAATTACAATTGCAAATTACCCCTTTTTTATAAATTGTTAATAATAAAATTCTTAACTTATACAAACACGAGTTAGTGTTTACTTAGACGGTTAATAAATTATCATTTAAGGCAAGAAATATCGACACCATTGTTATACAAAATATTAATTGAATTTTTGTAATAGAAGAAAACAATGACATTTATTTTAATATAGATTAACGAGCGATGACTTGACACCATTTGCTCAAATCAGGCACTACCAGTTATAGCCGGTTAGGTGTGGTTAGTTGCATTAAAATTGGTTCGAAATTTATTAATATGTATTAGTGTCAGAGATTTTTTTTAAACGAAATTGGTTATTGGTTCTGTTTCATTGTTATGGAGATCGTTGGGGAAATTTATTTGTTTTTATATGACAGATACAAAGCTTTCTATTTTTCTTCTTACGCCACGGATTTGAACTATTTAACGTGGGTGTATTTATTTACCTAAAATACAAATAAATTAATTTTATCTTCTCAATTAAAATTATATTTCGTAGTTGGTACAACATTAATAAATTTATTACTAATAAATATTACATCTGATATTAAAATTTATTCCATTTAAAAATAATCTAATCATTGAGTTGAAAAATTGTGTTTTAGTATTTTTAATGGAAAAGTATTGGAGATCAAAACAAGATTACTTATTGATACATGTGAAGACGTAGGCTCATGTCTTTCGTGATATATGTGGCCCTTTAATTTCTTCAAGCGGCCAATAAAATCGGCCAATAAATTTAACGAAAGCTCCTCATTGTTGTTAGCGCGTTCTGTTTTGGTACCATTTTACGATCAACGAGATTGTTTCGACGTTGACAAGACAGAATACTTGTATACAAAAGTACCTAAGTATACATGTAGTTAATAAAACAAATGTTCAGAGTATATTTAATTAAAATTTTTCAATTTATCTTACCAATTTAGTTTTCAACTTTTTCACTAATATATCATTGTTAATCCACAATCCTTATATTTTAGCCTCAAGACAAAAATTTAAAAAAATCGAGCTTCCAGTTTAATGAACTAAGCTTGCTCAGGTTTTGCTCATATTACGTGAATCTATATATACAAATATAGATATATGGATATAGCTTAAAATGTACAATTACTTTACAATTTTAGTCAACTATTTTTTATGATATTGTTACAATATATTTGCGTGGGCGATGTATTTTTCATTGTCACTGTGTGGCCTTTATTTATTTAAAATTTATTTATTACAAGCACTGGTAAGATTATTTCCCGTATAGCCCTCAGCGAGGCGGGTTCAATTTGTCCGTGTGTCTGTCTGTCTGTCCGTCGTCGCCTTGTTACAGAATAAGACGCCGGTTTTTAATGACCTGACTCTTTGCAAAAGCCTTCAAGGTGTGAACTGCATCGGAAGTGTATACGATGATTTTATGTGCGATTTTTCTATTCATTATTCTATATATATATATATCTATTATTAAGTTTATTAGGAATAATAACCTATGAAAATATTGACAAATATTTGTAAGAAATAATACGATGTTTCCTAAGTTATCTTTGCAGCTTTATTATACGAATGGAGTATAACACGAGAGGTCATTACAATTTTATTTTTTTGCAAAAGTTGAATGCAAATAATTGAGAGAGAACGCAGAGTCTAATGACTCGAATGTGGATACTTATTCCTATTGATACGTATGACTTCCAACATTCGGTTCGATAACAACTCGATCGTATTTGCATCGAATTAAAATTTATTTTAGTAGCGATTCATTATTTTCTATATACAAAATATGAGCGTGATCTATTTAATTTATAGCATAGTATGTTTTTTTAATCAAAACGAAAATAAAACGAAATAAAATTATTCTGGTAAAACGGGAATTGCTTCCCGAATGCCGAGGATAGTGTTTTAAATGTATAAAACTTAATAGTCAACTTATAATTATTTTTTATTAAGATTGCTTATTTAAAAATATGAATATCAATTTCCGCCTTTGTTTTTGTCTTGAGTTTATTTTAATTAATAATTAATATTAATGTGTTGTTTATTATGTTGATATGTAAGTACCAATGCCTATTCTCCTTGAATCGATTAATGCATATTTACACTTTGATATTTGCAAATATATTTTGCATTGTTTTTTTCACATCACCTTTTTTAAATCATATTATATTATAATTCAA
The DNA here is from genome assembly GCA_028551675.1 of Tineola bisselliella. NCBI lineage: Eukaryota > Metazoa > Arthropoda > Insecta > Lepidoptera > Tineidae > Tineola > Tineola bisselliella. The sequence goes on from JAPWLS010000578.1 coordinate 11,019, forward strand.
AATTCTGGAAATGTTCGGATAAATTATAATTCCTGGAGTAAGATGAGTTCTTAAATGGGATAATGGAAAGCATTTGTTTAAATTCGTGTGTCCACTGCAACGTCGCAAGTCGCCCGGCATTCAGTAATAAATGTCCATTATTTGTATAAACACCAACACAAGCCAAGTAATATATTTTTATACGACAAAAATAAATGACTACTAACCAAATAAAAGCAATTCACGTATCTAAATATTGTTAAAGTTTTTAATCGAAAAGGGTCTCTTATGATGTACTTAATAAAACAAATTGAAGTCAAACCTCCAGTGTGGGGATATAAAAATAATAAAGGCCTCGTTCAATGGGTGTAGCCAGTATACGACTGTGCTTCGATCACTTCAGTGTTACGTTTTGGAAAATCGTTAGTGACGCCTACGACACTTACCTAAATGCAATGCTTTAAGAATCTTATAGACTCCCCTTTATTATGTTACAGAAGATTTATTCATAACCATCCATTGACCTGTTTGAAAATAATTAATAAATAACAACATATTTAAAAATTGTTCTCTCTACATTTCTACTCATTGTTTTACGTTTATTGTTATTAGCTGAGAACTTCAATTTACCCTTTAATTAAATATTGTATGATTTCCCTTAATATCGGTTATGTCTTTTAGGCATAATTGGAAGAAATATAGTGGATTGTTACATCTGGTTCATGGGCTGAAACGATTGCTACCACAGAATTCAAGTTTTATTTATTTATATATTGACACTATCCTATCTAAACATTTTAATATCTATACTCGATATCTTGGACAATACATAAGCTGGTCGCTTACTTATCCGTGACACCACACATTCACCACACCCTTACCCACTGCGCGCACGCACTTAATGTACAAAATATTATAATGTTATTATTATTCCTGTGGTATAAAACCTTACACTCAAAATCCTTATTTCACAGTGGATATAATATTTTAATTTATAATCTATATTATCGCGCCTTTAATCGAATAGGCAGTATCAATGACGAGTGACTTCCCTTCCGACATGTACTTTAAGACTAGAGTACGTGTTTGAAGGCAGCAGTGGCTATGGCGGTTTGATGAGCCGAGTTTGACCATCCCGATTGACAGGACGGAATGCCCGCCTACCTAAGAGGATAATATAACAGTTGTAGAAGGCAGCGTAATTAGAATTAAATTGGTGTATTTATTGGTATAGTTTTGCATACAATGTTGTATTATAATGCCTATGACACGAGTTTAAGACTACTGCAGACCACCCGCGGTTTTATACTAATGTATTACCAGCTTCTATCGTTAAATAGACTCGGTGTCTGAAATTTAAGACGGTGAAATTATCTGATTGTTTCGTATTCTTGTACGGTAATTTAAAAAAACTGTTTCAATGAGCTTGTTTCGTTTAAACTCATTTGTTAGATAGAACTTGTTTTTAAACGAAGATGTTCACTCATCTCTCTCTCTCTCGCTTTCTGAATAAACGCGAACTTTATATCGAATGAATATAAACTTCATGTTAACTCGTAAATAGGTAATGTTACGACAATTTTACTATAAGCAATTTTCTTAAACACATGTTAAATAAATCTGTAAATTAAAATTTACGAATAATTCAATATGTATTCTAACAGAAGTCGGGAGATGCAAATCATAAAATCTGTTCGAGTCTAACGTAGGCAGATCCAATAAAACCTTTAGTCAATTTAAATCTCTCTAAACGGCTGAGTTATCGTTTAATTTTACTGCAGAAAGGATTTCCATCACAATTGGAAGTGACTTCTTGTCATTTATTTTAAACTGTTTGTGGCGTTCGTCCTGGCCGTGTGTTATCATAAATCTCTTTTAAGATCGAACCATAAACGAAAGATAAGGGCACACCCAATCCTATAAAGATTGCCCTTTACCAAATTCCCAATTGATGCTGACGAATTGTTGCCGAAAGACTGATGATTAAATATTAACAGATGTGTTATAATAAATATATATAATTACTTTCAGTATTCAGTAATTTTAAATTTAATTATACATCTATATACAAGTAGTGATTCGTAAAATTAGTCCAAAGGGAAGCTATTTTTTAAAATACCAATGTCTTTTCAAACGTTGTTGTTCCAGTCACATAATGTTTTCAGTAGACCGACGACCGTAGAAAAAGAATAAAATAAGCCGGTTGATTTCGGCTATAGTAATTCGGTCGCAGGTTTTTGTTATTTGATTTAAATTGGTGTATCTGTTTCAGGTTATTTAATCTAAGATTTGTAGCAGCATGATTGAGTGTTCGCGGTGTGATGTCCGTAAATTGATTAATGTCTGAGTTTTAAATATTTTTCATTTAACACGAACCTCTGTTGAATGATCAATTAACTTGATAGTCTTTTTGGATTAGTCAATTCAATGCCATTGTGTGAATGTATAAATGAGTGGACCAAATTTTATTGATAAATATCAACTAAGTATATGATATAAAATTCATTTGTATTGAATGACGAAGCAATAAATAATTCCTTAATGAAATATTACTTATTTTTAGTGCAACAATTAGTACACGTAGCACGGTCCCAGTATAAAACAAGTTTATCTATCTGTTAGCTCAATCTACCGCCAGGAATAATACCTGGTACAACGAACGAACACTTGTAGCAGATATTTTCCAATATTAGGAGCTGTCTTCTGTCACCCGGAGTGTGATCATATGTTTAACTAGTAAAACACAGGCAAAAAGTAGATTTCGTCAAATCTATTTTGCAAGCATTTAGTCTATCACGAATAACGATAAATTTTAATAACAAATACAGAATTACTTAACAAATCGACAACAATACATCAAACAACAATAGATCGTGTATTAAATAGTTAAAAGCGAATTTAAAGGACGTATATAATTTCATTTAAAGTTATCTCCGTTTTTGTTACGAGTCCACATTACAAAAGGTCTAATTGAAGTGAGAAAGAATTCATCTGAAATGATCCGTTTGTTTGTTTGATTGATGTATCGATGGTTTAGGCGGCGTGTTGGCTATTTAACAGTCAGTTAGACAAAATAGTGAAGTATGTGATGAACACGTTTAACGTGGTTGGATGCCACACAAACACATTATGTTTCGTAAAAATAAACTGACATTTCACAAGCTTTTTTTTAGTTCTCATAAAACATGAATGTGTGTTTCTTATAATCACAATCAGGCTATTTCATTGGTAATTATGGTACGTATGTACGAGTGTGTCTTACTTATGTGAGAGTGACCCGGGGTTCAAATAGTTTAATAATATCAGCAAATAAGTTCCATTTAAAACAACGAACAAATTTCGCAATTATTGTTGGACATACTGACTCTCTTTGATTAGGTCACATACAAAATGCACTACTAAAGTGCCAAGTTAACTTCTGCGGGTTATTTTATGATCTATAAAAGTGTTTAGATTGACATGCTATAAATGTATAAAGTTACAGGAGTAGGTCACGCATGCCTCACGAAGGTATATGTAGACTTTTATGCTATGATGATAGGGCGGGCATCAAGATTCTTGAAGTATCTAAAATTTGTATCAGTAACTATATTATTGCTTCTAATAATAATAGTTTCTATCGATAGGAGTCATAAAAATATGAATAAAGTTTTTTATATGCGAATTGATTTGGTTCCTGTCTCAAAAAAAGAAGTTACCAATATTTTAATTATTTCTCTTTATTTTTTAGAATAAAATATGATAAATAATTCAACCAGTTTGAAGTCTTTGAATAGCGCAAATTTTCGATCAACTATTTGATTTGGGAACTCTTTTTTTAGAAACTTGTTCTTTAATCTCTATCGTATTTCATTAAGCTATAATAGATTTCTATTCATACTGGATATCAACTGAAAAGGGTTTGACAATCAAAGCTAAACGTGGGAGGGAGTCACAGGTCAAATGCTTTCAAACTCTTAAAAATATATAGTCACTAAAAAGGATTTTTTATTATTACCAGGTTTTTAAATATAAAAATGTAAATAAATTCTTATCTGTTTAGTTTTGAATTAGGCTATTAATTAGTTTAGAAAGTCGTTTATTACTAAAAGTGACTTTTAGTCTTAATTTGCAGTAATTTGAAAACACATTATTTATGATAAGTACAGAAACGTTCTTTGCATTTTAAACACATTAACAGACACATGTAATATACTCAATTGAACGCTTGGAATACGTGGTATAGGTATATAAGCATTGTAGCGGTGCAGTTACAACAAACCTAGCTACCTCAGAATGGTCGGTAGTCCAGACTATCCGAGCGTCGTTCGTCGATAAGTCACGTATTAAACCCCAAGTCAGACTCAAACTTTGCTTATAACCTAAAGAATGATACCAGAAGCTCAGCCTACGTGTCTGAAGCGTCGGTGCAGTGCCTCTGCACGGTAAATCACGTCGCGCCTGCGCCTTACAACGTTTTGCACTTCGAATATTCGTAACTACTCTGTAAAATCAACTATACGGGACGATTATTTGGTCATTTAATTTTATATTCAAAGTTTAATTTGTATTTTTTTTAATGAAATTTATTTTTAAAACAAAAAAGTTAGCATATTAATGGCAGCTTTAAAAATACATTCTTAATAAAATATATAATTACAAAAAAAAACACAATGTAAATACGAACCTACTTAATCATGCTGTCAAAATATTGAAATATAAGACACATTCATATGTTGATTTGTCATAATAATATTATATTGAAAATAAAATATATATAAATTAATGCATACATTAAGATATATTTAAATATGATAACGAATAGATTGATTGCGGCCCTGTAACTGTGATGTCAACGCTGAGCACCGAGAGTTAGGGTATACACTATACGCGCACCGTGTACCCACCAGCGGCCCACACGCCGATATCTTACGATACTATTTGATCTGTTTATTTCAAACTAACTTTAAACTATCACCATTCCATTTTACGACTTGTCTCCCAACTATTGTCTTTTGCTACAATAGATTTCGATTCAATAAAGTAGAGACACTGTTTTCGTTTTAAGATTCTTCGATGATAAATCAAGTTTGAATGAAGTTATCAAAGTACAGTGCTAAGTTATTCTGGAAACCTGTTTAGGAATTCCTTAAACAGACGTAAAACCATGCTAAGAATGTAATGAAGAGCTAAAGTGCATTCTTGTGATTGTGTCGTTGACTTATATCAAACAAAGCGTTTGTGCTAATCTTTACAATTATTATTATACACATTACATACGAACAAAACAAGTTTTTATATTATTTTAATATTATTTCTGGTTTTAATTTAAAATGTAAATATGATACTAAAATAGGAGCATTTAAAGTAACATTTTATGATTATATCGTATGTAAATAAGTATTAAACGTATTTTTTATTTCGCATATGTGACATAGTTATTAAAAAATAAAATTTGCCCCAAAATCAATATCGAATATCTTAAAGGCTCAGTCGTGATATAACAATAAAAATTTTATATCTCATCAGCGCACATACTTTAGAATTTAATATTTCGAAAGCACACTCTCAGATATTATTTTAAAAAACAATAATATTATTTAATCTGAAGAGATGTGTCGTCTTCATTTTATCAGCGAAGTGTCGATATATTGTTATAATGTCCACGTGTGGTACTAAAGAGTACGGTCCAGATAGCCCATGTGGATGTATGCCCTTGTTAACGATCTCACAACCAAATAAATTTGTAACCAAATTAGTCTCCGACGATAAAATTTATTCGAATCCATGGAGAGAAGTAAAAATAACACATTCTGTGTCGGATTAAAGAAGAGATACGGCCGTGATACGGCCCATGACGCCTCTTCCGCCCGTTTTTAACACTTCCAATTAATAAAATTGATTTTGTTTTTTAATTAAGCTCGTAACGAAGGTTGGAAGAGCTTGTTTTACGGGGCTTTGCCATCGAACAGGGATCAGGTATACCTTTTACGACAAGATTTATTTTATTGCTCAAAGCACAGCGTTTGGATTCTTTTGCCTTCGATTCAAGTACATGTCGATAAAAAGTCACCAGATCGTCCTCGATTTTTACAGTATTTAAGTCGTTAATAATTTGTATATTGGTATTATGACTTTGTACGTTTATTCTTATAAATTCGTGAGTTATTTGGATAAGAATATAATTATTACAGCTGTCATCTTCAAATTGCTCTCATTTAAAGCTAACTATTATTCACCCCCATTATGTGATCACCAAAAAAAGAAAGTAAACACTTTAAAAAACAAATCGCTTTGAATTTATCAACATTTAAACCCAAGCAGCAGCGTTTTTAACAAAAAAAATCCTTTTATATCAGTGCTAATTACAGAGCTTAGCGAACTCGAACACGCATGAATGCATGTGCTTACTGCGCCGGCGATGTATGAAAAGAAACTTTTTGCGAAGCGAATAACACTCGCCTCCTCATTTACATATGAATGTGTAATTAAACTACGATATGAATGTTAAAACACAGTAACCCTATCAAAACATTACTCAATCGAATACAATTCTTATGAAAATAGAAACAGGGTTTAATATAGAACACAAAATCCAATAGGGTGAAGCATATTTTCGGTAAAGACTAGCAATTTATTATTAGAAATATACTTCGTGGGTTGTTGCATATTTTATTCGAGTGAGTGTGCATTTTGGTTATGCCAGCTTGTTAATATTATGACATGAAAATGACAATGGCTGCAATTTAAAATTCGTATAAGATTGCATATAAATAAATTCACAAAACTGTAAACAAATTCCCCAAGAGCCCTTCAACTCTCGTGTACTACAAAATCATGGACAAAGCGAATCACGTAGCGAAACAAAAGCCATTGAATTAAAGCAAGGCAACAATTAGTTAAAAATACAGTAATTACAACGACCATTGAAAACGATACCATCATTCAGATTTATTTTTTCATCATCAAAGCGAGCTGGAAACAAAAGTTAACCCTTTGTGGCACGTGACTTAACATATGCTCGTAGAAGGGCGAAGTCTAATTCAGACTGCGATAAACTATATAGGTTTTTTATATGACAAATTTAGATTGAACCTGGTGATCGCTCAGATACAAGCTAAGCTACTATACTAGAGTTTTTTTGTTTTTGGTTTCTTACATTTTGTAACTAAGTACTTACAAAGAGCGTCCGTAATTTAGCTGTGGTAATATCTTTGATTACCCGCGAACATAACTTTAAAATAACCTAATATAAAAGATTTTTTGTGGCTTGTCTGGTCTTTATATTTATGATTTGTACCTACTTTACTATAGTACATATATATTATTTAGCATTGGCAACGGCAATACATAAAATCAAAAATTCTTCTCAATAATATTGTACTATTTAACAACCAGCAAATAATTAAATGGAATCCCCGTTGCACTGGCACCTATTGAACGCACGCGTACGTAATTATTATTAAAAGCCTAAATCCGATAATTATCGCAACAGAATAATTATCACTTTTAATCCATGCAAGGGATGTTTAGAACAGATGTGTCGTCGTGCCACCGGGCCACTCGTGGGCCACTGTAACGTTCATAATTGTTTTTTTTTTCATTCACAAAGGGTCGTAGGGACGAGTATGCCTTGTTCGCTCTTTGTAATTAACCATTCGCGCTGACGTTGATTCGCTTTGAATAATTATTCGACAGCCGGTTATGTTACGAATTTTGTTATAATAATTGTTACGAACTATTTTTATACATGTTTTTTTACTTTTTATAAAGACTATAATTGTCACATTTTGATATATGTTATGTTACTTCAACGAAGAATAAACGCACGTACAAAAACGAAAAAGTGTTTTTTAACTGAATAAACAAACCAAATAGAGCCACGATACCGGCTCTTTCCCGCACACGTCACATATATTGGTCCTTCTACCTAAACCAACGCCAAGATTTGAAATGGAAACTCGATCCATGTCGAAGAAACTTCGCGCAGCATGCGACGCAACGGAGGCAACGGCGCCAACAGGAGCAACGGAACCCTCTACGTTCCCAGAGGGTGCTCCCCTGGCCACCGCCCAAACACGTCCACCATCGCGCACAAGCTCCAAGACCAGTTCAAGGCACCACTTATTAGCGGCCAAACGATTAGCGTTAGAGGCAGAATTTGCTCGCGAATCAGCACTAGCCCAAGCCCAGGTTGTCGAGACCCAGCGTAAAGCGGCTGAAATTCAGTTGCGAGCGAACTTGGCCGCCCTTGACGCCGAAGCAGCTGATGACGCAGACCGCCACAGCAACACGGGATCAGTCTTGACGCAGTGGTTAGGATCCGTCGTCTCGCAGTACGGAGCGCAACCACAACATATATGTACACGGGCTATACATAACGTGAGTATTGATGAGAATTTGGTCACAGCAGAAACCCGCAGTGTTCCAGCTGCGCGCCCAGCACCGTCTCCGTTGACCGCGCAGCCTCTCCTGCCACCAGCCTCGATAGCACGCGTCGCACCTGTCGTCGACATACCGGCGTCCGACACAATACAGGCGACAAACTTTGTAAATAAAGATTCACATTTGCAACAATATCTCATACACGCCAATAATGCCAACGAACAAGCAGGTATGTCCGATATTTGTAAATTAACGAAGACGATAATGTCTGAAAGTAAACAAATAAGATGGGAAATTAAATTGCCTGTCTTTGACGGGAGGATTCCGGCAGAATTTCTCGCATTGAAGCATATTTTTGGCGAGCGATTGAAGCTTCTAGCGCCCGTCAGTGACGAACTGGGTCTTCTACGTGTGAATGGACGAATGGCGTCCGCGCAGCGTATCGGCGACCTGTGCAAGAACCCGATCATACTAGACGGCGGATACGCAACAACCCGACTACTGATTACCGACTCGCATGAAGAACGTACGGCGCATGGCAATCATCAAACAAACATTAACATTAAACACAACGAACTACCACAAACATATTGGATTTTGAAACTCCCAACCACTGTTAGGAATATATCACGTAATTGTCAGTTTTGTAGAGTTCACAAGAGCCGTTCCACATTTCCATCTATTGGGGATCTCCCAGTTGACAGACTCGCACATCATGAACGAGCCTTTACACACGTTGACTTCGACTATTTTGGGCCGATACAAGTGACCATCGGTCGATGGACGGAGAAGAGGACTTCTTCCACGGAAGTTATGCCGATTGTCCTCGACGATGGAGATCTGAGTCGCAGGTGTGACTGGAAGAAGGCCCTAAGACTGGCAGATCATTTTTGGACGCGTTGGGTTAAGGAGTATTTGCCAACACTAGTACCTCGTCGGTACTCGGTTCCATCTCGCAACCTCGCCGTGGGAGATTTAGTTTTCGTCTGTGATGGTACGCTACCCAGAGGACTATGGCCAAGAGGACGTATTACCCGCACATTCCCCGGACGAGACGGTATTGTGAGAGTGCTAGACGTTCGCACACAAAATGGAACGCTGAGGCGCCCCGCGAAGAAACTCGTACTCCTTCTACCGGCTTCGACTTCTCCATAGTCCAGTGTCTCATTAGCATTGGGTTGTGGGGAGTCTGGGTCCGGGTGAGTTTTCTCACAGGAGACATTATGTTACTTGTGTGAGATCTCTCACAAGAGGGGGCGATGTTACGAACTATTTTTATACATGTTTTTTTACTTTTTATAAAGACTATAATTGTCACATTTTGATATATGTTATGTTACTTCAACGAAGAATAAACGCACGTACTAAAAACGAAAAAGTGTTTTTTAACTGAATAAACAAACCAAATAGAGCCACGATACCGGCTCTTTCCCGCACACG
>JAPWLS010000199.1:0-14919 GCA_028551675.1 Tineola bisselliella
TTGACGCGTTTCTCGTGGTCATAAATCTCCGAAGCCATTGTAGAGTCTAACGATGCGCAAGCGCGCGCCTTTAGTGCCTATGCTAATAAGCTAGTTTCATTTTATTGATTCATTCATAATTATTTTATTACAGTAACCCAATATAATTTCAGGCGAGCGTCCATTCAAATGTGACGTGTGCGACATCTCCTTCTCTCAACGCTCGAATCTGCAATCGCACAAGCGTGCTACACATTTAAATGACAAAAGATACTTATGTACCGAATGTCCTAAGAAGTTCAAACGACGCAGGTCTGTCTTTGTTATTTATTTATTTACTAGCTGTTGCCCGCGGCTTCGCTCCCGTTAAGAAGTATTATTATTAATTAGGTATAGTTTTTGCGGCTTTGTTTTTGTTTAGCGTGTGTAAAAACGTCTTCATCACAGTAACTCCAATCTTTAATTTCAGTTCAATCAGTCGAAAATCTAATAAGATTTATACAAACTTTCATCCCCTATTTTATCCCCTTGGAGGCAGAATTGATCAAAATCCTTTCTTAGCGGATGCCTACGTCATAATATCTACCTGCATGCCAAATTTCAGCCCGATCCGTCCAGTGGTTTGGGCTGTGCGTTGATAGATCACTATGTCAGTCAGTCACCTTTGAGTTTTATATATATAGATTTTTTATAAAGCCTACCTACAAATTACATTATGACTATCACTACTAATATTATAAATGTGAATGTGAGTTTGTTTGTTACGTTTTCACGCAACAACTACTTAATCGATCATCATGAAACTTTGTACACATATTTTTGGAAGTACTAGAAGTAACATATGATTCTTAAGGTTAACTGGCAGAAAATGCCTTAAGGCATTAATTTCGCCTTTTGGTAATTTTTTAGTACAATAAAGAATTTATTATTATTATTATTATTCTTTTTATTTAAAAATATTAATAATTTTTTTACTATAGTTTCCAAACAACTGACTATAGTTTCAGTTGTTTGGAAACATATTGATTCATTTCTATTGAAATGATCTCTGATACTTATTTAGTGACTTAAATGCGAGCGAAGCCGCGGGTAAAAGCTAGTATATTATAAAAAGGACTACTATTATATAAACTAAATGAAATTTTAATTATAGGATAGGACGGCATGCTCAAGGTGATAAAGGGATAGATACTACACTTTTAATAAAATTACAAAAATACATAACATGTTACATAATAATGAAAATAAAAATAAAATTAAAACACTAGTTAGTATCGAGATGTTTCCTGTATTTTAGCTTGTTGTAGGGAAAAGCATCTATGTCAGTTTTTTTAAATAAATAATTATATTGACTAACCATACGATTCAATGAGAATGGAGAGTTTCTTGTGGTATTCTTCTCGTCATACGCCTTTCCGAAGCCATTGTAGGGTCTAACGATGAGCACGTGCACACCTTTAGTGCCTATGCTGATAAATGATTTTCATTCATTCATTCATTCAGTGTATTAACCGAGATTTGTCTTGAATGGTCTACTTACAAAGGCTATGAAAGTTGTAGAGCGAGGTTTCCTTTTGTTGATATTGAATTATAATAATAAAAATTCTTTATTGCGCTACAAAAAATATGGTAGTGAGTTTAATACCATTTGAATGAGGCGCAAATGTAATTAATAATAATAATAAAAAAGTACATAATAACAGGTTACACACACACACACACACACACACACACATATATATATATATATATATATATATATATATATATATATATATATATATATATATATATATATATTATATATATACCCCAGTTCTGAACTAGATGTATAGTATTATATAGTATATATATATATCTATATATATATATATATACTTTCTTCATACTATACATCTAGTTCAGTAACTGGGGTACCCAGTAGGACGGGTTTCTGAACCTAGTACAGAGGCCCTTGCTATTTTATGTACAAAAATTCTGTATTGATAAACTATTTTATTTTATTTTTTTTTATAAATATTAAATTAATAAATTTATTTCATTTATATTTGTATATGTATTGACGAGTAAAAGCGCTCTATTGGAGCCCATTTACTAAAAGCAAATAAATATAAAAAAGAAATTATAATTGGTTGGTTTTAAGCTTGTATTAATGTAGTTAACTTCTGTAGATTGTTGGATTATCACATAAAGGCGTGTCATACGGGAGAGAGACCATACCAGTGCAGCTTATGTGGAGCCACCTTCGTGTATCCCGAACACTATAAAAAACATATACGCAGTCACACTGGACAAAAGCCGTATTCTTGTACTGTAAGTTGTTTTTTTGAATTCACACTCTAAGTATTCCCATGTTAGGAAATGACGCTCGATATATGAATGTTTGTCTGTATGTCCTATATAGAATCGTAAACTATGCATTTGATCATGTGATGATCTTTAGCAAAGTTGTTGTGCATGAGCCCACGAAGGTTTCTCAGTTGGTTCGAACAATTTTCGACAGATGGCGCCACTGTCATTCCAATGAGTTTCATATATTGCCGTGACAGTTCATATTGACAGATAATATTGTCGTCAAATGAACAAAATGACTCAAAATTAATTATATAATCACGGTATAGCTAGTTTTTTTTTACTTTACTTATAAAGATATATACACTGTTAACCCAACCTCCTTTCTTTGGACGACACTAGATTATATATATCCTTTCAGATATGCCAGAAAACGTTTTCGTCCCGCGACAACCGCAACGTCCACATGTTCACGCACAGCGACAGGAAGCCATATGAGTGCGTCATTTGCGGAGCCAACTACATGCGAAAGCCGCAGCTGTTCACCCATATGAAGTCTTTTGTAAGTACTTTGTGTAGTGGCGACATTCGAGTGACATTCGAAATTTTGAACTCTACTCAGTGAATCTATGCTTACATAAATAACTAGCCGTTGCCAGCGACTTCGTTCGCGTAGTAATGAAGATATAAAGTACTACGAACTTTAAATTTTAACATGAAAAAGTAGTTATTGTGACATATAATATGTATGTAATAGTTAGACATATGGTATCGCTGACTTTTTTTGTAGATATTGATGTCCTCTATAAAACTGTAGTACATCACATTGCTCTATTGTCAATAATTTCTGCAGCGTACGCAATATAATGAATTTTTTTCACACTTTGGGTTACATTATTGAAGTTTTCGTATGGACCCCAAACGTTTTTGAAAATATTCTACAGCCTATATTCATCAGGGATAATGTAGGATTCTAATGGTAAAAGAATTTTTCAAATCGGTCCAGTAGTTTCGGAGTCTATTCAATACATACAAACAAACAATCAAATGTTTCCTCTTTATTATATTAATATAGATAATTAAATAGTTTAAAAAACTAAAAAAACACGCGCGCTAGCTTTATCTCTTTTACTCCACTACACAGGATCTATAAAAGAATTTATAAATCCTGGCGGTCCTAATAAGGATAATGGGAAACTGTTATTAAATTATTGCATTGTCATCGATCCTTAATACGTATGCAAAGTTTCAAATTAATCATACTTCTGGAAATTGGTGAAAATTATGCTCAAAGATTCCGTTACATACATACATACAACCCAAGCTAATAAAAGCGTGCTAATAAAATTGCAGGGTCACTTGTCTGAACAAATAATGATTAATCAACCAAGATTGAGCACTGAAACTAATAAGGTGGGTTATTTGTTAAAGTAATATATAATAGTATATAATATATAATGAGTAAAATATATAATAATGCCTCCAGGTGACCACGGACCATCGGCTGTTGACGATAAACGGAAGTTTTACTGAAGAAGAGACGGAAAGTAAGCGTTTGTAGGATATGGTTGACGGCAAACTGAGGACTACCCTCAATACTTTACATAATAATAATAATACTTTAATCACAATTTATACGTATATACATCAAGATTGACAGCTGGTTCCCACACTAGGCCAAGCCTGTGCTGTGGGACCGATCAACAATCTGATTGATTATATCAGCCATTCTCAAAGTGTGTTCCGCGGAACCCTAGGGCTAAAATACTGCAAAAAATACCTACCAAAGGTTACATCTAAATATTCCAACTAAATATTTCATTGCAATATGATTATTCATAAATACATATAAATCAGTTTTTTATAATTATATAAAGGCTTTTTCCTTCGCCAAATAAGTTTGAGAACCGTTGGACTATATAAAAATTGCGCACACTAGGGATATATAAGAATATAATAGAATCGGTGGAAGGGAATTTCTGATGACAAATACATACAATACATAATATATATCCATAGATTTAAACAGAAATACAGAAACAACATTATGGAAATTTAGGTCTTTCTATGACTGACACAGGAGGCCTTAATATATTGTTAGATGTTAGGTTAAAAAGAATGTATTAAAACATAAACAAATGTTTTTTTTTTAGAAAGCAGCGTCGAGCAAATATTCACAGTGGATTTCGATACAACTGAAAATGAAGCACAACTTTTTACAACTGAAAGGGAAGGTAAAAAATATTAAAATCTTAAAATAGACCCTTCTGGCTTTTGTGAGAAGAAGAAATTACAAGTAACTCACCAATACCACTACTAATGCTAGTAAATAAAGCTAGTACCTAAGTTTATAAGCACACTAAAATACACACAATTATTTATATATTTATATAAGTACAGTCACTTGCATGGTCTTACAGTCAATTCCAATACACTATGCAAGGAGGAGTCAATTACAAAATAGAATAATATTAATAATAAAATGTCAAATCTAAATAGCATAAAAAAAAATAATAATAACCAATCAATGTCAAGTTTAGCTACAAAAACAGTCTCAAAACAAATTCACTTTCTATAATATAATGACCTTCTCGCAGAAGGCCAGACATGCATTGAAATGAAATGAAAATCGTTTATTAGCACTAAAGGCATGCGCTTGCTCATCGTTAGAACATTACTTATTGCACTTAGTTTGTCGGCAAACTATCTCAAATACTAGTCGTTTTCCTGTTGGTAGCTCTTGGTTCATTCTCGAGTTTAATATAAATCAAAGTGCGGTCGTATGACTGCTCCAGAAAATGTAATGGCAAGTGTATTTCAGATGCTGACTATAACATTGTGAAAACCGAGGAAAGCAGCAGCGGCAGTGCTAATCCTGGAGTAAGTAATAAGAGCGGATAAGTTCATATATGGCAATCTTCAAATGGATACAGATTGAACTTTGAACTGGAAACAATCATTAGAAAGAGATAGCTATATTCTTATCGTGTAGTTGAGGCATGTGTGAAAGGGATGCATATATTTACTTATATACTCACAAAAACTGTATCTTTGGTAATTTGATAATTGGACAAGGATGTATATGATTATGATATATCAATAAATAATAATATTCGTTTTGACCTGAAATAGAGCCTGTGGTCTTAGCCTAATGGACTGACTTGACCTGACTGTTAGACCATCGACGAGCTTTGAATATATAAATTGTTTCTTTCAGATCGTAGCCAAAAATAGTTCTGGTGGCGTGGTCTTCAGATTGGTTCAAATGCAGTTGGACGGCGAAGAAAGTTGGGTTACTTTAGAACACTAGTAATATGCACCGAGTTATAATATTTTATGTACCACACAATTTAAAACACTAATTTGTCTAAGCTTTTTAATGGTTGGCAGCAAATTCAGGACTACCCTCAATATGTTACACACATGTACTAGGTACACGACACAAATGTTTTGTTACGCGTTGACAACTCAAATGAATTACTAGTCATGTCGTTTTTATATAGTGTTAGAGTATTAGGTTTTTTGTTTTATTTTAGATACCTTCAACGTTGTTTTTTAATAATATAGTTACTTAATTAAATTAAATGGTTAATGTGAGGCGAGGCTACTACTGCATAAATAAAAACTGTAAAAATACTTTGAATGTTGGTGCAGTTTGTAAATTATATAAGGAACATAATAATATAATAAAGTATTTTAACCAATATAAATAGTTGTTTTAATGAACCACATCTATTGTTTTCACTTATTACAGGTTTTAAGGTGTCCAAATAAACTGTTGATAAATGATGTAAATTATTAAGAATGTTTTATGAACGCAGGTTTTAGTTATTTTATACCTGGTAACACTAATGATTGCCGTCACTTGCGGTTGTGGCAAGCTGTCAAAAGAACCAAAAATGGCGGCGGACGGTGACGAAGTGGTCACTGATCAAGAAAAAGTTAGAATCGTTTCTGATTTTATTCTACATTCCCCTCCTGGTGAATTTAATGAAGTTTTTAACGATGTGAGAGTGCTATTGAATAACGACAGTCTCCTGAAGGAGGGCGCCAGCGTCGCCTTTTCGCAATACAACAAGGATCAGCTTACGCCCGTTCGTCTAGAGAACTCTGAGATTCATACACTGATAACTGACCACAACGATCTCGGTGGCGGGCGCTTTTTCGATCCGAGGACTAAACGGTCCTTCAAATATGATCATCTACGTAAAGAAGCGTCTGAATTCGAGGCGTATGAGCCCGATCGCGTTGCAGAGCCGTGGCGAGCAGCGCTGGATGAAGAACTCACGGCGTACGTGTCAGCACATTACAGACATGGCGCCGCTCTGGTTGTGGGAAAGGCTCAGCCCGGAGGTGGCGTAGCACTTGTGGCTTGTATAGAAGATCATCAGTTCCAGCCCAAAAACTATTGGAACGGCCGTTGGCGTTCAGTGTGGTCGTTATCAGTCGGCGGTGCGGGGGCAGGGGAGTTACGCGGAGTATTGCGTGTTCAGGTGCATTACTATGAGGATGGCAATGTGCAGTTGGTTAGCAGTAAAGAGGTGCGTGATACGTTAGCGGCGACGGGAGACGCAGCAGCCGCAGCGAAAGAAGCCGTCAGATTGGTGGCCGATGCTGAGAATGCATATCAGACCGCCATTTCTGACAACTACCAGACCATGAGCGACACCACATTCAAGGCTCTGAGAAGACAGCTGCCCGTGACTCGCACCAAGATAGACTGGACCCGCATAGTGTCGTATACTATTGGCAAGGAGCTGAAGAGTCAATGATGACCCGCCGCTGCGTCAGTCGCAGCAATCGCCCCATTGATAGTGGAGTCCCCCTTAGAGGTAATTGGGCACTTCTCCAGGTGCATATATATCTATAATATAGAGATGCTATGATAACTGTTGAATTGTAATACTTTTTGTTATCCTCACTGTTGATGGCCGAGTGTTGATGACCACAGTGGTGGCCGTGGTGGCTGTAGTGGCCATGGTGGATACATTATTTAAATTAATATATGATATGTTAAGCGTCCGAGTTTGAGGTGTGTTAGTGAGAACTTGTGTACAATGACAGGAGTTGCTTCTTATTATACATTATAATTTTGTAAAGGTTTATTTTTATAGAAAAAGAAGGAATGTTATGAGAAATAGTATGTTTTTGTCTAATGATTGCATTTTTATTATGTCCAAGGGGCTGGTTTCACCATGTTTTGTCATTGTGAATATAAACTTCACACGTTTGTAACAGGCTTCGTAACATTTGAGACTCCATGGTGCATTTAATTGTATTTGACAATGTCCATTCTCTTATTTTAGCTTTAATAGCTGCGTTTTACAAATAAACTATTTTAAAATTATGCAGACTGTTTCCTAATTTAAATAACAATATATAATTTGTCTGTTTTCTAGGGCATAATGTTGCCACCATAAATATTTTTTTGTTTATTTATTTCATTGGTCAAGTTAATTCCGTAACTAGGGGGCTACTCAGGCATATCCGAAGTTTCATGATACGGCAGCCACTTCTATAGTTTATGTGAATTTTGACATATAAGCCCGTAAAAAGTCCTAATGTCCGTAAAATAAGCATTGAGTGGCCTATCTGTCGTGACGTCGCTGTCAAATCCGTAATTTCGTGAATGATCACGTAAGTGTTCCTGAGTGGGAAATGTCCGTTTTTAAGTCCGAAATGCGCCTGAGTAACCCCCTGATCTGTAAAATGGGATGAAGCCTGATGATTTTTCCATGCCAATGTTAAAATATAATAATCTGTTTCAATATCGTTGCTCAATTGTTTATTACGAATTAATTCAGTTTAAATGCATCTAAATTGTTTGTAACACTTGTGACTTTTTTTTAAAATATAATTAATGCCAATAAGGTCTATATATTTTTTTGTATTTATAATTATTTTAATTAATAAAAACGTACAATCCAAGTCTGTATGAGGATTATAATTCAATTTAAATAAAATTTATTAAAATGTTTGTTGATGTTTTATTTGGATTACTATCTTGTTGATGGTCTAGTGCAGTGTTTCCCAACCTTTTTTGTGCCATGCCCCACCTTAGCATTTCTGAAATCCAAAAAAAGTAACCAAACACCCTGTTGATATTTAGGTCTCCTCTAGGGAAATTATAGTTAATAATTATTTAAGAATTTGCTTTTATTGTTAAATTTGGCACCAAAATTTAGCATTGCATTTAGATGGCCCGGAGCGAAAGGTTTAAATACGTGTCGAGTCCTTTTGCGAATTGCCCTCTGTGGGGCGTGGGGCCCACGTTGGGAAACACTGATATAGTGTGACAGATGATTGTGTATGTTGGTGTGCTTATATACTTAGGTATCAACTTTATTTACATTTTTAAATATGATCACAGTCAAACAAAAATGTACCTGACTGGCATTATATTGTATAGGCTATGGATTGGCAAATTCCTTGTGATTGCTTCTCGTCATATGCCTTTCCGAAATCTCGTAGTTTCTGACTATGCGCAAGAGCCTATGTGAAATAACGATCGATTTTCGATCATAAGTCATTGAGTTTCTGTAACTTCCGTTTTATAGTAATGTAAGTAGTTTCAGTTTTTAGTGAGCGTGACGTCATTGGTCGGGAGCGGTTTATGATTCACGTAAAGCAAATGTATGTAGGAGCTGATAACATTTTAGTGATAATGACGAGTTGTATTACAGCTTGGATTAATTATTATTTTAAAACGAATTCCTTTTGTTAAAAATACGCGTTACATGAATTGGAGTAGCTTGGTTATATAGCACAAATTACGCTATAATATCTAGATATATATTTCGTATGTACTCAAAAAGATAGAGTAGTATACGAAAATAATAAAATAAATATGTTTATTAAGCAGAAAGGTTTATTTCACAGCCTTAAAATTAATAATATAATGCCTAAATTTCGTAACTAAACTATTTTAAAATTAGAAATAAATTATTTTATTTTTTAAGACATGAGAGCACAATACTACAAAGTTATTATTAAAATGATTTATTCCGCCATAGGTCATTGCTTCAGTCATTTATTTATTTTACAATTTGAGTCAAATTATTTGACATAATTTTTTACGATTACTAGCTAACATGATTTATTTTAAAATGTCGGACTAAAAACTAGTAAGCCGCATAAAGTTTTTTAAATTACTTAGTTGTATCATCTTTTATATTATAAAAGGTGGGGCATGGTAACCTCCCACATTTCATAAAATCGCAGTGTCATCGTCTGCTAGTGTTTCCAATCGGAAAACAATTTTGCCTTCGGTGTGCGAATTTAGGGCAACAGGATCTACACTAAATATGAATGTACTTAACCTTTCTGACTTTTTTTTTTGAAATCTCATATACAGTGGTACCTCGACCCATAACCTTGCTTGTATCTCAAAGCACCGTATGCTGCTGCGAATGTTGGGGTCGTGTGCAGCGGTGTAGTGTGCGATTCCTCGCATTTCAAAGCGAAATATCTAATGTATAAACACTCGTATATCGAGATACCACTGTAATTTTCTTTTAAAAGCCTTTTGAAATGTGGGAGATACCCGTGCCTGTCTTTGTAATGAAATAACTTCGTATTCTACCCCTCTTGAGCTAACCAGGAATTATAATTGTACTGTCTTTTATTTTCATTAATATTTTGGTTTACCCGATATGATGGATGCCAATATTGATTGTAACCGCGATAATTATCTCTGTAACTCGAAATTGTTGGCACCACATTTTTAACAATATTATCTGGTGGTAAGGCGAACGAAGGAACTGGCCCCTCTACTCCCGTTGGAACTTCCAAGTCAGTTTCACTGTTTATTACGTGGAAGCCCGAAAATTGGCTTTCCATTTCTGCTTCTACATGTTTAATGTTTTCTTCGGTCGTTGTAATAGAATCATTGGATTGTGCGTCAAGATTAATACTTCTTGTTTCTTTAACGTGTGTCGTTTTTTCTGGTTCTTCACTTGCAGCATCTATAATACCGCTTTCAGTAATAATAGATTTTTTACCAATATCTGCTGTATCTAAACTTAATTCTATGGAATTATCTTTATTGATATCTACTGAGGATAAATTTTCTGTAGTTATTTGTACAAAATCATTATCTAAAGTTAATTTTTCGTCATTATACACATTACCACTTTTGTTTTCATCTCCCAAGACAGCATTCGATTCGTTTAGATCCCCGGCACCAATTTCTAAATTACTTATATAATCATACAGTGGATCTTCGAGTGGTATTCCTTCAGGCAAGTCTTGAAACGCGAAATCTTCAGTAATGATAATGTCTCCATCATCCAATGATCTCGCGCTTATGAATACATTGTCTGGACCAATGTCCTGTTGTACTTTATGCGATATACGCGCTGGACAATCTTCCGGTATTGTGTATATCTGTGAAAGATTTTAATATTAGCTGAATAACGTTTTTTGAATAGAGCATACAAATGCAAACCTATCGGTGAATAGTGGAAATATTTTCTAACTGTAGTCTAACCACTAAGTTTAGTGTTTAGTTTATGAGTTCATTACTAAATACCATGCATAATTTTCTGGAGGCAACAATCAACTCCGTTATATTGGTTTAATAAGATAAATAATAAATCTTTAAACACGACAACCATTAGACAGTAATCAAAATAAAATAGTAATATGTTGCATATACTTATGTATCAAATATCCAGTTTAAATATTAATTTGCAATTATTTCTTTCTGTTATTTATATATTAATAAGTAACGATTGAAACTATTTCTTATAAATGCGTATAACAGAACGTAATGACAGCTAGGTGACAGTGACAGTTGCAATGGATTATTATCATTGGTCAAAACTCATAACAATATTTCAAGCGTGTGATTGGTCTATTTTGTTTCGTACGACTGAGTGACGTTTGAAGTTTGGAACTTGACTCAGTGTCCACCTAGAATAGGTAACAGAGGCAAAGTAGCTTAAATACCTGAGTATAATTAACGTAAGGAGCGTAATAATCCATAACAGTGACGTAAGCAGGTCTGGTACGCGATTTGGGACCAACACTATGTATGGGGAAGCAGTAATGACCAGTTCTAGTGACCTCCAGATTTGAACCCAGATACAGCGTTATCCTATTGTGAAATGTACTTGTTTCTATTCGACGAATTACTGAAAAAAAATATTTAAATATTACATAACATATACTAATAATAACTCTTTATTGCACAAATTAAAATAACAGAAGATAATAATAAAACAAAAGGCGGCCTTATCATTGAGTAGTGATCTCTACCAGGCAACCAACCTTAAGGTAGTAAATCGCGAATTATCATTTAATTGGGGTTTAGTGTGCAAAAAAAAAAAATATATACAAATGAATAATAAAGATATTACAAAAAATATACATATACATAAATACATGCATATACTACTAAAATAAGAATAAATATATAATTAAAATAATAATAATAATAATAAATAAATAAAATAAAAAAGTAACAATAATAACACAGACAGTTTTACAGTAAGAGATAGTGTTCACGCAAAACTTCTTAAAGACTGTGACATATTAGATATTTGTCCAGCATTGGTGAGCGAAGACCACCCCTTTAACCCCTTGACATACAATGACGTCTTAGATGTTATGTGTTTCAAATACCATGGTTGGTTTTGACAGCAAGCAAACTTATTCAAAAATCATATTACACGTTAGATGAATATCTTACTGATAAAAAAGCTTGGACATAATCTATGTCATTTTATGTTTACCCTTAGGTATACAATAGGATGGCAATGCCCCTATACAGCAGCTATTCTTCTACATCATAGTAGATTTATTATATATTATTATGACATTAGTATGTAAGTGGACAATGCCAGTATACAGCAGCTAAATCAAATTGATAATTATTAAATTAATAAATTTATTTCATTATATTTGTATATGTATTGACGAGTAAAAGCGCTCTATTGGAGATCATCTCTGAAATATATATGAAGTATAATATTATTGGGTTATTTGTTTCAAACGTGCCGTTTTTAGAGCGGTAGTAAGTAGAAGCAATCTCGTGCGGTATTTTACGAAGGCGCACTTTATTCATATGTCAAGGGATTAAGAGATTGTTGAAGATATGATTTCATAATTTTTGAATAGGTGTCTAACTTAATTTAAAAAATATTTTCTAGAGCAGTGTTTTTCAATCTTTTAGATCAGCGGTTCTCAAACTTTTTTGGCGAAGAAAAAAGCCTTAATATAATTATAAAAAACTGATTTATATGTATTTATGAATAATCATAGTGCAATGTAATATTACGTAATATTTAGTTGGAATATTTAGATGTAACCTTATAATCTCCCTTTGGTAGGTATTTTTTGCAGTATTTTAGCCCTAGGATTCCGCGGAACACCACTTTGTGAATGGCTGTTTTAGATTTCGCGACCCCTTTACAAGTTGAAAAATTCTGGCGACCCCCTTGACCCCTCTTACATTTAGACGTTAAAACTAAAAAGAGAAATTGACTGCAATGAGAAAATGATTGATTATTAACGTTTCAAAAATAGCACCACGATTTGATAAACTTTTGAAAAATAAACAAGCCCATTCTTCTCACTAAAATTGTGTTTTTATTGTAGTGTTTTTCCTTTTTCTTTCAGTCGGCGACCCCCCGAGTAAGGCTTCGCGACCCCTAGGGTTGAAAAACACTGTTCTAGAGCATCTCCTAGGCCTCCATGCGTCAGCTAGACCAAAGTAGTTTCTATTAAACATTGATAACAAGATGTACATACAAGGATTAGTCGGTGTCAATAGTGAATAAAGTAAAGTGACATCTGCTGAAAATCCACCTGGTAGTCTGACATCAAGCAAGGCCATCTCAGGAAATTCTCTGGTCCACAACACACACACCTGAAAAACAGATGAAGACTTCCAAAATACAACAAAAAAAGAACAAATTTATGTTGAAACTAGTTGACTTTAAAATTGTGTGTTGAATATGTCTGTGTAAGTCAGACTGTAAATGGAAAGTAACTTAGTCCTCAGTAGTATAATATAGTATACAAGTCAGTACCTCTACATAATTATCTATACAAAATTATCACCCCTACTAATATTATAAATGTGAATGCGAGTTTGTTTGTTACGTTTTCACGCAACAACTACTTAACTGATCATCATGAAACCTTGTACACATATTTTTTGAGGTACTACAAGTAACATAGGATACTTTTTATTAAAAAAACAATTATTTTTTACTATAGTTTCCATTTGACTATAGTTTCAGCTGTTTGAAATCATATTGATTCATTTCTATTGAAACGATCTCTGCTACATATTTAATGACTTAAATGCGAGCGAAGCCGCGGGTAAAAGCTAGTTTTTATATAAAGGTTATACTTTAACGTTAAACGTTATAAATACGACGTTTGCCCCAAGATAATAATCTAGCTTAACAATGTGTTCGTATCTTAGGTTACTATAAAAAAAATCAATGCGAACCTATCGGTGAAGTGCAGAACTAAAAACGTATTTTTAATATTAAAATCCTTTTCTACCACGTGTATGTATGTATGTATGTATGTATGTATGTATGTATATACATTACCCACCTCAATAACAGCGGCACAGTAGCAGTTCGTATTATTGTTAATGCAATTAAAAACACCATCTGTGTGCGTTTGTATCTGTACAGTCAAGGCTCCTTCAGACGAACGCGCTTCATTCGATAATGTATTATACAACCTTGTAGCTTGAACCAACGCGCAGCCTTTACCTGAAGATATATACATATAAACATGACTTGTGCGACTCTTAAGTGTAAATAAGAGAATTAATGCGTATGCGCAAGTTTATAGTTCTGGCAATGAGACACTTTTGGAGCGATGTCATGGAGGTTTCACACAAAACAATAATGAAAGCTTGAACCAACTTATATAAAAAATTACTCCAATAATTTTGAATGGCACCTCTAATCTCGTTGACTTTGCTGCTCACATAGCAGCATGTATATTCAATGAAGGATGTTTTGTGTGAAATATGCCATTGTGCATAATATGGGTATCACTACAAGACCATGTTCTCATGCATGGGCGAAAGAAGTCGACGAAAATGGAATAAATCGAGCTGAGTTCAAAACTACGCTTGAAAGCAAGGAAGCCAGAATTCACATTAGGAAGTGCAACAACGTGCTCTGGACACTCAGAATGACAATTCTTTGATGTATGAACTTGGCATTGACGACTCCATGTAAGTTTTTAAAAAAAAACTAGTTTATTTATTTGAAGAACTTTAAAATTTCTCAGTGTGAAACTTTAAATCGATTTTCCCACCGCTGTCGAGGTAACGCTGTTTTTTATTTTTTTAATTTTAAGTATTTTTTATTACGGCTTGATTATTGATTTTTTCGTCAAAAATCGGTATTTTGACTTTTAACTGCCACAAAAAATTCAAAAAAGAAAAAAATTAATAAAAACTCGACAGGGTTACCTAGAAAAACTTATAAACTATAATAATTTTTTTAGTTTTAATGTTTCAGATGACCCAGTCACAAGTTCTGATGTCCACCGCAAAACACCTTTTTTTCAAGGCGCCCACTAAGAATTGCTGCCACCGGCTCATACCTTTATATTTTATTTTAAAAATATCACACAATGTTGGTGAAATATCACTTGATAATATGTCGTTTA